>MU628553.1:9482-69855 GCA_025688805.1 Aspergillus egyptiacus | reverse complement strand
ATAGAAAGATTCAAGTGTGAAAACCCCCATAGTACGGAGTCGTGACGAAGAGAAAAAGAAAACGACACGCACAGCTCCATATCGGGCTACCTTTTCCGCCTGAAGCTGGCCGTTTTCTTGCTTTCATCTTCATCCATCCATCCACCTGCATCATCCTCAGTCTCCCAGTCTTCTCTCCCTCTCTCTCTCTCCCTCTCTCACTCACTCACTCTCCCTCCCTTCTCCTCGACTTCATCCCCTTCATCCCCAATATCTTCTCCCTCTCCACCATCATTCCTCTCCTTCGTTTGTTCCCCTTTTGCTCCCTCCATCTCCTGGTGATTCCCTTTACCTTCGTTTGATCGTCCCGTTTTGCTTTCCCTGTCCTGCCGGTGCTCCCCCTCATCGTATTGAAATCGCCCTAGCCTCGAGCATTTCAGTCGCACTCTTTCGTTTCGTGGTAACCTGCGCCGTCGCATCTCGTAAATTGTTGTCTTCCAACTACCTCCTGTCGTGTTCTGCTCGGCTTGCGACTAGCGGGATCTGCTTCCTTCCTTTTCTGATCGCTTATCATGGCTCCTCCGCCGCGCCTGCGCATTTTATCAGGTGAGTGATAATGATAGCCTCTAGAGTGTTGTTCGATTGATTCGGCTCGGTGCTTTTGATCTTCTGTGCACCTTGCAATCAACCGAAGCAGTCCCCTTTCCCGCGCCTCCGGGAGCTCCGATAATGGTCCGTCGTCTAACCAAGTTCTGTATAGTGGGCAGCAATGGCATCTCTGCGTTTCTCTCTTGGAGACTACAGGCAACCACATCCTGTGACGTGACACTGGTCTGGAAATCCGGATTCGAGGCTGTATCTCAATATGGAGTGACTATGAAGTATGGTTCCGTTGCACGGTATTCTGAAGATGGTACATCCGAGTCTCTAACGATCTCCCTTAGATCAAAAGCGTTCGGAACAGAACGATTTAAACCTCGTTATGGTGAGCTTCTTATCTGCGCTCTTTTCCGTCCCCGATCCGGGCTGCGTTACTGACTATGGCCATCTACTACAGTCGTCCGTACGCCTGAAGAAGCCGCCTCTCGTGAACACGCGTACGACTATGTTATTTTGTGCGTCAAGGCACTGCCCGATGTTTATGATTTGGCCGCAGTAATCGAGTCCGTCGTGACCCCTCAACATACGTGCATATTGGTCAACACCTCAAACACCATCGGAGTCGAATCACATCTGGAACAACGATATCCTACCAACGTCGTTCTGTCCTTAGTCTCGGGCGTCGACATTATTCAAACGGGTCCGAGCGAATTTGAGCACTCCAGCCCGTCAGAAGTCTGGGTCGGTGCGACAAATAGCAACTCGGGGGTTCCCACTGAGATCCAAAACGACATGGCTCAAGCGTTGGCAATGACCCTGGTGTCGGGGCAGGTTGACTGCAAAGTGTCCACCAATATCAGACAGGAGCAGTTTGAGCGCATGATTGGGTGAGCACTCCGCTTGGAGTCCTGATCGGTTCCTATAATTCTAACAGCTACTTTTTAGGCCCATCGCATTCCATCCGGCAAGCGTTATCTTTGATACCCCAAGCCACAAGCAATTGCTGGAAAAGATCGGAGTGCGGCAATTAGTTTTGGATGTTATTCAGGAGCTGATCGACCTAGCCAAATCTCATGGCTGCTCGTTTCCGGGTGATTTCAGCCAGAAGACGATTGATAAAATGACGGCCACCGACACACCAAGCACAATGTACCAGGATTTCCAAGCTCGGCGCCCAATGGAAATCGAGACATATCTTGGGTCGCCCATCAAATTAGCCACCCAGCTAGAAGTCAAGATTCCCCGCGTTGAGACACTATATGCCTTGCTTCATCATATCAACACCACGAACCTGAATAAGCCTCGTGATTCGCCCCCACCCTCAGTCGCTCAACAACTACCCCCACGCGTATCCTCGGTTCCCCCTCAAAAAGTCAACGGACCTATGCGTCCTCCCTCAAGCAGAGTCCCCTCAGGCATGATGCAACCGAGAAGAGGCCCACCCACGATGTCGTCGAGACCTCCAAGCTCTCAGGCAATGCCCCGTGGAAATCCTATTCCTCGAGAACCTTCACTAGAAGGCCTTGAAGAATTCAGCCATTTGGTCCTCTATGACGACGCAGATGGTGCATTGCCACAGCCTGCGACGAACGGGTACCACGACGCGTCCCCTAGCGGTCCTCTTCCGTCTTCAGCAGCCGAACTCGCATTAAGAGAGCGAGAGTTGGCCCTGCGTCAACGAGAACTAATGATTCGGGAGCAGGAAATGAATATGAGACGGGGGCCCGGGCCACGCAGACCACCTCCGCCGCGTTCTGTCCTCGACGAGGAAGACGAAGACGACTACTTTGATCCCATGGATAACAGTATACCCATTCCGCACCTTGACCCGGATAACGTCGACATGATGAGTATAACATCCCGCAGAGCAAAGAAGGCCCCTAGTGCCAGTCAGTTCCGTAAGAATCCGGAGATGAACGTCAACGGAGGCAAACCTTCATTCAGTCGATACTTCGGAGGGGGGCGGAAGCGCACTAGCGATCGCATAATGCAAGAAATACCGGGTCTCCATGATTCACTCATGGACAATCCTATGATGGCGTACTCTTCCAACCGCTATGGGTCTGTCGACAGGAAGCAAATGCAACAAGGATCTCGTGCCAATTCCCTCACGGCTAGTCGAATGGGCGACATGCCGCATCCCGGGTATCCTGGGAGCAGGCGGAACAGCCAATCTCCAGGGACGCCGTTCGGCGGACCGAGCCCTCGAATGGGGCGACCTAACACTGCCCAAGATGGTATGAACGGTCATATTGGTGGCCCCATGAATGGTCCTATGAACGGCCCGATGAATGGCGGTCACCCGTCACCGGGGCCCATGCGAGCACCCATTCCCAGGTACCCACCTGGTCAAGGAAATGCGGTAGGTCCGCAGCAAGTTGAACAACAATATGGGGTGAGCAACCCGTACTCCGCCAAGGGTACTCCAAAACAGAGAAGTCTGACCGGAAGTGCGAGCGCCAGTGCGGAGAGTGGTGATAGCGGAGCTAGTGCCACCATTGATTCCGAGAACTCGGCCCATAGCAGCCAGATCAGCCTAGGCGCGCACCAAGCTGCGCCTGTTCGCTAAAGACGATGATACCCACGGCTCCCCACGTCCATTTTCGTCGCCGAGAACGAGCGACGCCCTATCCGTTTTACATTACTTTTTCCCTTTCTTCTTTTTCTTGCCGTCCACACATCTAATCTCCCAGCATTCATTACTCCCTCTATGCGTGAGAACCCTTTTCGCATCACTGTTTGCAATGTTATCCAGAAATATCTTCTAATGAGATGTCTGACAAGGAGGACGAGAGTTGACTCCCTGTCGTCCTCTGTTTCTGTTCTCTACATATACACTAGGGACATAAGGGACATGGTTATTTCATTTTTCGATTTCCTCTTGTTTCATCTTTGGGTGGGCGCATCTGTGGGTAGGTGTTATTATATCGCATCCGGTCATCTGTCTTTCTTCCTGCGACATCGTCTTATTTAATGAACACGGCCCGGAAGTCCATGTGGACGAGAACGCCGCAATTATACCAACACTTTGTTTCCTACGCCAATCGTGGACCATACCCTGCATGACACCTTTGTACACTACCCTGTCTGCTTCACAGGTCCGTGATCGTTTCATGACAGATTGCCCTCCCCCGAAGATGCCAGTCTTTCCTTTACCCAGTGGCTTATATTTCCTTTTCTACGGATGCTATACAGGCTTTTTCGAGCCGTCCTGCTCTCCTCGATTTCCTTTCACAGTTTTTGTATGTGGCGCACAAAAGAGCAATGGGTTGTGATTCTGGGCTTGATATTCTGATTTTGCAGGGTCTTCGTTATTGTAGGTTAATGAGGGCCTTGTGGCTAGTCGGGCCATGTTTATTTGATTGACAATAAATATGAATGAGATCGCTTGATCATAGACATTTTCCTAAGGTATATCAGTTTAGGACCTTGGAATCGAACTCTGTAATTTCACCTTGACCCTGGAACAAAAGCGATTCAAAAGTTAGTCGGATGAAGCTCGGGGTTTGATCACACCCACGTGATCGAGCACCGTCAACAAAACAACTTAACTTTTGAGGAGAGTTCTCATCACTGTTGGCCTTGAACTGCTGCGCCTGGCACATCTCAATTCCAACCCCAGAAAGAATCGGCAACGCGATTTTAATCGCAAAACATATATCGGCCACGAAATTACTTCCGACCATATAGGCCTACCACCAGCCTTCAAAGTCCCAAAGTTCCAACCATGCCTCCCTCCCATCACACACATTCCTATTCCCAATCTCAGTCCTACCCTCGCCATTCAATTCTTCCCCCATCCGCCTCCTCCATGGGAAGTGGTGGCCCTTCTTCCATGTCTGCCGCCAAAACACGGCAGTATGCGCATCTGCAATCGCAGCTCGCCCAGCTCAATGCCCATTTGGCGGACACCGAGAACCTGCTGCGCATGACGGCCGTCCAGGCGGAGGATATGCGGTTTCTGGGCGGGTATGTTGGGGCACTTTTTATGGGGTCCGCGAAGGTCCTGGGCGAGGAAGGGGTTAAGGGGCAGGCGGATGAGAGGATGCAGGAGCAGCAGCAGGGTGGTCTCGGCGAGGAGGTGGGTGGGAAGTAACTGTCAAGCAAAGAGGCTACGTTTGATTTGAAGAACGGGGAGGGTTGCGGCGGATGACCGGAGTGAGTTATATCCTCCTTATGGACACTCTATTATTACGTCTTTCTAACCGACGTCTATCTAGATCACGAAGGGTTCCGCTCCCGTCCATTCAGTTCTCGACGACGAACCCTCCACCCAGGATGATTGCCGGCTCTTCGATGTTGTGGTGCTCATAACTGTAATGGTGCTGTTAGGATGTGTTGCTTTATTGCAGCATTTGGTGAGCAGCGGGTCTTACCTCAATGTGCCCACACCTCCGGCCTCCAATATCAGCGCCGTCTCCGTAAGAGGCTTTCCAACCCAGCGCATCGCAAATGCGCGGAGTATATGGCCGTGCGCGACGATGAGGACGTCCCCTTTTCCATCGTCAGAGGAGAAACACCGACTGTGGTGCTTTTCCCTGATTTCGGCGATCAATGTGTCGAGTCGTTTGATGACGTCTTCGGGGGATCTGTCGCAGTTGGGAATAGGATAGTGAGCAGCTGCAAAATCGCACTATACCGAGAGAAAAAAAGGAGTGCCGATTTAATGAAGAAAGGGAATCATACTCTCCACCAGGACATCCATCGCGCCAGATCTCCCACGACCCCTCCCCATTCTTCGCCCTCAGTTCTCTAATCTGCTTACTGGTCAATCCCTCGTAATCGCCGTAGTCCCATTCCCGAACCGCCTCGGTGACTGTGACTCGCGCCTCTGTCCGAATCGGCTCTTCGGTTTCTGGCTTGCGACTTTCAATCCATGGAAGACGCTCTCGGCATCCGATCTCGAGGAGCTCGAGGGTCCGTTGTGCGCGGGTGCGGGGGGAGACATATCTGCACCCAAGCCCCACGGTCAGTATAACCATAGATCAAAGCGGTTGGAGAGGATAGAT
Organism: Aspergillus egyptiacus; assembly: GCA_025688805.1. Lineage (NCBI taxonomy): Eukaryota > Fungi > Ascomycota > Eurotiomycetes > Eurotiales > Aspergillaceae > Aspergillus > Aspergillus egyptiacus. The sequence goes on along the minus strand of MU628553.1, from coordinate 64,267 downwards.
TGGGTTGCGTCCAGTTACATACACATGAACCAGCTTCTTCGGTGCAATGAGCCTATCATCTCCGACGAGCGCTTTCCCTGTCGCTTTGATCCGCTTCTCGCCGTTCTCAGTTAGCAACAGGTCCGTTGTCCCCGTATGGCGGCCGTTCAGCGACCATTCGGTTTCGCCGTGGCGGATGATGAAGCAACGGGGGACGGGCATTTCCAATCTAATTGAATTTTGGAGGAGTAGATAGGAATTGAGTGGTAGGAGGTCTGAGTGCGACGTGGGGGTTTCGGTGAGACTTATAGGTACCTCACTACTACGGGGAGAAGGTGGGTTGCGTCATGGATGCTGTGGGATTTTACCCAGGCCAGTTCAGTTGGGTTCTGGTTGGAGCTTGTCATGTTTTCTCTTGTTTTATAGTGGTGGAGAGGGCTTTACATAGATCATGTAGTTTTTTCTGTGATCAATCTCTACTAATTAGTTTCAACGTGGTTCTGCAGGAGAATGACCCTGTTCCTGAAAGCCAGCTCTCCACTATGGATATACAACCTAAAAAGGCCGGCAGTCAGACGATGACTAAGCACATCTGTTCTGCCTCGAGATCGCAACGAAGAAATCTCCAGCTCGTCAAAAGCCAATTTCGCAATGGGCAGATCAAGAAAACCCCAAAGAGATGTGACTCGGCTCTCCGGAAAACCACTCCAAGAAACCCTCCAGCCGTATGGGCGCTTGAGTAATCCCACAGAAGAATGGTTCACCTCGCCTGATTTAACGGAATATGGACTCCCCTTTTCAATAGAGCAGGTCCAGGCGACGACGTACTTCCTCGTGGCGAATCCGGGGTTGAATTCGAGCGTGCTGTTCCGTGCGGATTTGCTTCTTGATTCTAATGCGGAGACAGAGATCCTAGAGCGTGGCCGCGAGGTGGAGGTAAAGGCTCGCCCTGCGCGGGATATCCCTGGGTATGAACTGACAAGGACGATTGTGAGGAGGTTGATCCCTAGGAACTCGCAGCTTGACACGCCGCTGGAGCAGACCTGTCATTTCTACCTGGGAAGTTTGTCTTCATCCTCCAGCGCAGACGCGGAGTCAAGCCGTAGACAGTTTCTGGTCACTTACACGCCGCATGTTTCCTCCGTGGAGGAATTACCGTACTACCATCCACGGCTGCGGGCTCTGGCTTTTGAGTATGAGAATATCTCTGCCGCTCCTCTATCTACGCAACCCACCGATGGGGAGCCATCAGAACAAAATCTGAAAGGGCAAGGCATAATGTCCGTCCATTTCCTCCCATACACACTGTCAGAGATAACGACCCGCCTGGAACGCACCCTCTCCAACCTCTTAGATGTTCAGATCCGTCTTACGCGGCGCCGTGCCAGCGAACCGCCAGCCACCAAAAGCCCCTACGCACCCATCAAGGACAATATCATCCCGCGCCACAGGGTGCAGGACATGTACTCGCTGCTGAAGAGCAAGTACGCGGTGGATCTTTGCAGTCGCTGGGTTGAGAGCACGGAGCCCAGTAAGCATGTCTATGAGGATCTCGGCGTCGCGGCGTTCCTTATCGAGTTGTGGCGGGATATGTATGGTTGTATTCCTGGTGGTGAACAACAGCAGCCCTGCGACGCTGCCAATGACAACCCAAAGGCCAAGGATAGCGGAAAGGATAGGGAAAGTCGATTCCCAGGCTTCGTGGACATCGCCTGCGGGAACGGCGTGCTTGTCTACATCCTCCTCCAGGAAGGCTATCTGGGCTGGGGCTTCGACGCTCGCCGTAGGAAGACGTGGAGTATTTTCCCGGATACGGTGCAAGAACGTCTTAAAGAGGAGATTTACATCCCGAAGCCTTTTGCGGATGTCCTCTCTTCTTCCTCTCCCTTCCCCCCGTCCCAAGAGAACAACAGCAGCAGCAACAATTTCGGCCTCCCTGCAGCCATAAAAACCCACACAGCATCCCACCCCTCATTCCCGAAATCCCTCTTCATCATCTCCAACCACGCCGACGAACTCACTCTCTGGACTCCTCTCCTAACAACCCTCCTAAACCCCTCAAACCCACCTCCGTTCCTCGCTATTCCCTGCTGCTCGCATTCCCTCACCGGCGCACGTTACCGCTATCCGCCACCACCACCACCACCACCACCGACGGCTTCCTCATCTACCCCGTCAGTCCTAAGCCCAAACCCAGACCGCGAACAAGATACAGAATCGACAACGGACACAACCGGCTCCCTAAAGACCCTCCGCGAAGAAAAGCAATCCGCCCTGAACCCCGGCAGCACAGGCTTCAACAAATCCGCCTACGGATGCCTGACGGAGAAACTGATGCTGCTTGCGCGGGAGGTCGGGTACGGGGTCGAGAAGACGCTGTTGCGGATTCCGAGCACGCGGAATATTGGCGTGCTTGGGCGGTTTCCCATGGATCGGGATGGCGCTGAAGAGGGAGAGGGAGAGGTTGTGGTGGCTAGTGTTATGGAGATTGTGAGGCGGGAGTGTGAGAGGGATGGTGGGGTTTTGGGGGCTGCGAGGGAGTGGGTTGAGAGGGCTAGGGGGTTGACGGCTGGGCATGGTCATGGTCATGGTCATACCTAGCTAGCTAGCTAGCTAGCTAGGGCTGGGAGGAATGATTTATAAATTTGGTGATGAATAGAGATAGACGAGATACCCCCCGAGATTTAATTTACTTTACAGCTGATATCCAGATGGTAGATTATCTGATCTAATGTACATTGGATGGGGACAGTGCCTGTCTTGTCTAAGTAGAAACTAACAGTAAGCGAAGAAGATATAGTCTATTTACAGCAGGAACTCCAATTTTGACTCCGATGACAAGATGGAAAAAGTATGGAAAGAAGGGTGAGTGACAGTGCAGTCGAAGGTATTAACCAGAGATCGGTAGGTCTTGTCTATACTCTCAGGCTTAGGTGCAGAAAAGATATCAAGCAAATCCAAATCATGCGCACGGTATCATCATCAAAACATCACCCCGTAGAGGATGCGAGCAGCGAGGGTTAGAGTGGGTTATGCAGCCTGGGCATCAGCTTTAGGCTGGGACTGGGACTGGGACTGGGACTGGGAGGCATTACCCGCTGTCGGGGAAGTAGCCTCTGGCCCCGCCTTCGATGCCGAAGCCGAAGCCGACGTTGACGCTGACCCAGTAGAAGGGAACTTGAGCGCACGCTTCAACGAAGCCGCTCTAGTACTAGTAGCATTAGAAGCAGCAGACCTTGCAGCAGAAGCCTCCTTGAACCGCTTCAAGCGCTCCGCCCTCCCTTCGCCAGGAAGACTACTCCAGATAGGCTCGATCGAGTCCGCGCGCCAGTTCGAGCGGTGGCCTGGTAGAGCGGTGTGGAGAGGTATGATAGGGGAGCCGCCGACGCCAGCCTCACCCCACATGCGGACGCGTTGCAGCTTGCGCAGCTTTGCAAGACCGTAGACACAGACGAGGGCGGAGATGGCGAAGCAGGTTACCGAGACAGCGCCGAAACCAAGGTCGGATTCTTCAATGAAGTTTTTCAAGTTCATGCCGTAGAGGGCGGAGAAGAGGGTTCCTGTTGCGAGGCCGAGGGTGCCGATGCTGAACTTTAAGTCGAGGAGCATGAGGGAGTTGCGGTTAGCGTCGAGGATGGCTTTTACCCTGTTGAAAATCAGCATTATCCTTGTAAGGGATGTCGTGGGTCGCTTACACTTCCTCTGTGTTGCGGATGCTTGTCACCAGGTTGCCGCTAGCTTGTACGATTTCGTCGCAGACTTTGTGGTATGACTCGAGTAGCATCTCGACTTCCTGGTGATCGTGCTCGTCGCGGTGGACACCCTTTGATCGCTCGGAGAGATACATGGCGGTGAGGTCATCGTCAGCCTCTAGCAGGTCATCAATGGCGTCTCGGACAAGCCGCGCTTTTTGTTCAAACGTGCCCAGCTTCTTGGAGTAGATAAGTAAATGCCGGAGTTTATCCCGGTCAATGTCCTCCTCCAGAGCTCGCAGAACGCGAACGACTGGCTCCCGGACACCGTTGAACTCCTCTTCCAATCCAGTGGTAACGCTGATCAGGACCGCTTCAAGGGCCCGGAACTCGTAAGGCAAAGCGCCAGCTGACTGAGCTTGCTTCTGACGTAGCTTGCCCTCCAAATCATAGACAAATAAAGACTGCATATATGAATCCGTCGACCCGTATGCGTCAAAGACCAAAACGCGGTCCGCTTTTATGAGCACACGGAGGTGAAGCAGGTTGATCAGAATGGTGCTTGGTCGCACAAAAATATGAGGTAGCGTCGAGGAATCGATTTTTCGAAGATCGCGAGGAAGGAGGCCGTACTAGAAAATGTCAGTGTCCGTCATATCCCTTTTGAAACGGCCATACTAACCCTGGCAATTAGCTCACTCTTCTTGAACTCGCCGTTCATCAGCGTCACATTTCCATTCATATCAAACTCTGTACATCGGAGCCGCAGCTCATTCGAGGCTTTGGCCGCTAGCGCTCGCGCAAGGCTTAAATTTGCCTCCGCGCCATCTTCAAGTAGAGTAGGACCGGGTCGCTTATCCGCAGCGGCTTTATTGCGTTTAGAGTCCCAAATTCTGCGAAGAAATGGCCGTCCCCTGGTAGAGGAGAAAGTTCGAGTCTGCGGGGATCGCGAAAGTGATGAGATTAGAGCTGTATGGCGGCGCGAAACGGTGCACCCTTTTGACGTGGGATTCACATTCAAGGAAAAATAAGTCCTTGGGTTTAGGGTCTCAAATTTCGCCTCATTCGAAGCATTCCTCAGTGATAAAAGTCTAGAGGACCGACTCGGGAGTTTTGTAGACGCATGGCGGCATGCCGCTGGTTGTTTCGTCGTGAAGAGGGCCGGTTCAGATTGAGCGCGCAGAAATCGAAGGAGGGAGGCCGACGGAACTAAAGGTTTTAAAGGTGAAGTTGGGAGCATTTCAGTATAATATTGGCAGGAGGCCTGCGGAAGATGAGCAGCCCTGAATTCTTCGTGCAATTCAACATCCACTCGTCTTCTGCTTTTCTGCCGTGGTTTGTCCTGGTTGCCTTGGTTGGACTTTTTTGATCTTCGGCATTGTATGCCGCTCGGGCCAACAATGATCCGCTACATAGTTCTACCCAGAACGGCGACAGGTTTAGGTATGTGAATGTATTACTTCTCCATTCTCCTCTATACATAATAATTGCAGCTGTTGCCCTGGGTTCATCGCCTCAATGAGTGCACATGGCCAGTTCAAGGAACTGATCCAGAAAGAAGAATTGAGCGCTACAATTTTTTTATGGTGAATTCGACAGACGCCGCCCAGGGGATTGCTACCGATATATAAGAACAGCTGAATGGCCACGGGAAACGTTGAGTGTAGTATCAAGCAGTTTAGACAGGTCCAATGAACGAAGTGCAAGAGGAAGCACATGCCCATCGCTCACCAGTCGTCGTCGTCATCTTTCTCGTCATCTTTGGTGAAATTAGAAGCATGGAATATAGACCAGGGAGAGTTCACACTTACCACTACCGCTGACCTTTTGTTTTCTCTTTGCAAGAGCATCCTGCAAGGCTCCTGCCAATCCTCCCTGAGGCCCACCACCCGTGGCGGGAGTCGGCGCTGACGATTCGCTGGCACTACCTGGAACCATAGCCGCGCTGCGGTCTTTCTTCTCGGAATCCTTGACTTTTCGCAGGCCTCCACCGCCGGAGGCACGGATGGCTGCCAGTAAGTCATTCCTATCCCCACTAGGTTGAGGCAATGGAGGACCTGCCCCACCAGGAGGAGGAGGTGGTGGAGGCGCACCAGCTCCTGGAGGCGGTGGGGGTGGTGCTCCGGCTCCTGGGGGAGGTGGTGGTGGGGGTGGCGCTCCGGCTGCAGGGGGAGGCGGCGGCGGCGGTGGAACGCTTGAGGTTGTTGGGCGTGGTGCAGGAGGTGGTGGAGGAGGGACGCTTGAAGAAGGTGGAGGTGGCGGAGGCGGCGGAGCAGCGCTTGCTGAGGGAGGCGGTGGTATCGGCCGCGAGGCACCGGGAACTGGCGGGGGTGGTGGAGGCTGCGAAGCTGGGCTCCTCGGCGGCGGCGGCGGAGGTGCTGGCGCTGAGAGTCCGCCGTTGGGGATTTTCGGAGGGAGTTGTGGTGGTGCTGCAGGGCTTGTTGTGCGCGGCGGGGGAGGCGGAGGTCCTGACGGTATTGGGCTGCGACTAGGAGGTGCTGGCGGCGCGGACACCTTTCGTTCGCCTTGGAACGGAGGGGGAACTCCAAACCGAGCTGGACCGTCATCCATCGGAGATTTTGGAGGTCTAGGAGGCGGCGGCGGCCCGGGGTTTGCGCCTGACGATGCCCGTGCACGAGCTGGGGGCGTGGGACTAGTACGGGCGAATTTACCAGCATCTGCAATAGGAGGCGGCGCACGGAATCTTTGCCGCGGCGGCGACGGATCACGGGCTGGTGCAGGAGTCGAGTCTTCATCAGGCTTGGTAGGGGTCTTGCGGGACGGTGGTGGGGGAGGGGGCGCGCCGCGTCGGCTGCCTGCGCTGTTGCCAGTGTTTTGAGGGCTGAGTGCACCAGCCTTGGGAGCGGGAGGCGGCGGAGGAGGCGCCTTTCCTTTCCTCTGGTCGTCAGTCGATAGTGTAACAGACTCGCCTTCGCTAGCTTGCTTTTGCTCGATATACGATTTGATAAAATCGGCGTTCTCCGCGATCTGGTCTTCTGTGAAGCCCATTTGCTCAAGTTCCTTCAATAGCCCATTCCATGATGGATCGCTTGTGTCAAACGGCAACTCCTTGCGTGGCGGGGTAGCTGCTGGCGGAGGGGGGGGTGGAGCGACCTGAATAGAAGGCGCAGGGGGTAGTTCCGCGGGTGTTATATGCTGTTGTGCACTAGATGAACGGTGCCCCAGCAGGCTGCCAAATATCGACCGACCAACGCCACCAGATTTTCCATTCGCAACTGGCGTAGGGCCTTGTCCTCGTGTAGAAGCGAAAGGAGTCTGGCGCGTCTCTTTGCTTGCATTCTTCTCACGCTCTATCATTTTCTTGATAAACGTCTTCGCCTCCTTCTCATCGGCGAAGGATAGGCCGGCGGGGCAATCGTCCAGCTCAAAAGTGTGAAAGAATGTTCGATCCTGGTTATATTGGAAGTTCTCGTAGATCTCTTGATCCCAGATAACCCCCTTTCCCGCAGGCTGCGGATTGGAAACGTGCGCCGTTAGCAAACCTGGTCTCTAGCAAGAGTATTGCTATACCCACCGATACATCCACCAGCTTCAACCAAAATGTGCGCCCGACCAAGTCATTCGCCAGCACAACAGCGCCTTGTAAACCAGTGTAGGTCCATCTCTGCGGATCCGGATATGCTACATAGAGCCGCGCGACTGCTACTGCGTGTATCTTATTTGCCGGTTTGGGGACGTTTCTCTTGACTGTCTCCTTGTCGGTGTCACTCAGGATGGACGGCATGTCGAATCGAGCGGGGTCAGGGTGGGAGTGTGAGTTCAACAAATTTCAAATATTGATGATTGCAGCCTTCTAATTCGCGTCCTTGCGGCACATTTCAGAAGAGAGCAAGAAGGGTGGTAGGAGCGCTTGCGTCTTGGGTACAAAGAGTACCTAGCTGCACAGCGGACAGGATCGGAGTCGGAGGCAGGACAGTGAGTGCGTCGGAGAGCGAGCTGCTGGTCTTTAGGGAGTTACCAGATGTGAGTTAGGTATCGTCAATAGGAGGGGGATTGAAGTCTCCTGAGAAGCCAGGACTGAAAGTATGTGGTCACCTCGCGGAGTTGAGGTGAGAGCGGAGTCCTGAGTCCCAGGCACTAGGTAACGGGGCACCGCCCAGTGGGGACCTCCGTCGACTTGCCATGCGAATCCAACGAGAGCCCTATGAGATATCTGCAATAAAGATATATTGTTGCCTTGCTCTTCAATTTTTTTGGTGTCTTTGGGCGGAATGGATCATTCTCTTTTCACACAAAGATGAGTCTTTCGGCGCACAAATATTCCTTGTGTCTCTGTGCCTCGAGCTCCCGTTACAAATATATATTCTCGCCAATATAGCTCTCCAAATAAGCACTACGCCTAATTCAAGTCTTGCCTTTGGGACTGGAAATACTTTTTTTTTTTTTCTTTTCTTTTTTTCTCCTCTTTTTCTGTGGGCTGTGTCCAGCCATTTCTGCATCCATGGATATATCCACTACTTTGAACAAACTCTTAAGGTATATGTTAGATGCACGCTCCTTAATCAGCGCTCAACCATCCATGACCAAGAATAGATACTACTAGTCTATCAGGTCCCGTTCAGTCCGGATCAGCTGAACAATTAGCTATGCAAATTCCCGCATAGTGACACCAAAGGTTCTAAGGCTACGGTGTTTGCTTTGACACATGGGCTGACTATAACCTGCGTCGAGTGCTATTTTATCCCGTCAGCTTCATACCTAGTACCTACTAGTACCTACCTACCCAGTATTGTCGGGCGCTTTTGGCTGCCTTATCTCGGATGACGTCAGCCCAAGTGTTCCTTAAAAACTGCCTTACTCCCACCAGAGGCCGATCATTCACCCATTCTCACGCCTATCCAAAGAGGGTCTTCCCAAACAGACAAGCTCAAGCGAAATACAAAGATATAATAATGCCTGTCATCCCAGATCCTAAATCCCTAGTTCCAGGAAACAACAACGATTCCTCAAAGTCCCAGGATGAGAGCAAGAAGGCAAGCGCCATGGATTATATCTCCAAAGGACCTCAGATTCCTGACGGTGAGTGCACGACTACTGCTACCATACCGTGCCGCTCATACTGATAATGATGTAGAAATGCCGCCCAAAGCATCCAGAGAAGAAATTGAGGCGCGCAAGAAGGAACTAAACAAATCAGACTAGACGACAACATCTACTGTCCAGGAAATGACGGCCAAACCCAACAATTTATGTCATGACTAGCCGGAACTTGATTTGCCCGATATGAATTTGGAAGTTTTGATACCAGGCCGGGTACTTCAGTGTCTATTACTATCACTGATGTATAGACTTAAACTCCTGATGTTGTTCCGGTATGACACCATAAGAGTCCTCCGGGATGCTCTCCACCAAGAGCTGCTGTAGTTAGGTTGTCTCCTTCATTAACTGTGCTTCAGTATTATATCTTAGAGCAACGCCTTACCACACAATTCCTTCTACGTAGGTGGTAGGTAGGTACTGCTACTGATACGTACCTAGGCACCTCAGCCTACCCCGGTTGTATAGATTACATCATAGCACGTGATCTCTTCCTCACTCGAGGCCGCTTCGCGACAAGAACTGCAGCCCGCGTAAGGAGCTCCTCATGCCACTTGAACGTCAAAATGTACCGGTGAAGCTGTCCTTGCCTTTGGTAAGCACTTAATCTGCTTTTCTGCGTTTACAAACCTACGCTACCTGCACGATCAGCGCTGACAAGGTACCTTCTAGCAATACCAGCAGGACATCTTCACCGAGCTTCGCGGGGAGGATGAACTGGTGATCCTGGCCCGCGGTCTGGGAATTCTTCGCTTGATAACCAATTTGCTACACTTCTATGATGCGGCGGGGAATAACCTAGTCCTACTTGTTGGGGCTGACGACCGGGAGAATGAATGGATCGGCGAGGGTAGGTCGACGACCGTGATACCTGTCGAGCAGAACACTGATAATACTTCGAAGCCCTGGCTGAGCACTATGCGATCAGCAAAACTCCCCTTGCTCGGGGACTGAAAGTTATCAATACTGATAGGGCTACGGTGCCAATGAGGTGCGTATATGTGATTCTGCAATTAGTGATACAAATACTCATATCGGCCCAGGGAGAAGATATATGCTGAAGGCGGTATTCTGAGTGTAACATCCAGGATACTTGTCGTGGACCTACTTTCAAGTACAGGCCAGTATTATCGGACATCGAAGAAGCTGCTAACCTGCATTCTAGAGCTCCTGGACCCAGAAAAGGTCACTGGACTGGTTGTACTCCATGCTGACAAGTAAGCTTCATAACCTAGAAAGCCTCGGTAAAGTATCTAATCGAAGCAGAATCGTCGCAACCTCGACGGAAGCCTTTATAATCCGGATTTTCCGCCATGCGAACAAGAGCGGTTTCCTCAAAGCTTTCTCAGACTCCCCTGAACCTTTCACCACAGGATTCGCCCCGTTGGCGAATTCTCTGAGGAATTTGTTCCTGCGAAAAGCCTCGCTGTGGCCGCGCTTCCATGTCACGGTTGCTGAATCATTGGAGGGCCATAGAAAAGCTGAAGTGATTGAACTTGAGGTTCCCATGAGCGACAAAATGCGCGAAATACAGAACGCCGTCCTTGAGTGTGTGGAGCTGTGTATTGGAGAACTCAAGAAAGCGAATACAGGCCTTGATATGGCTGATTGGACGCTGGATAGCGCATTGCATAGAAGCTTTGATATTGCGATCAGGCGTCAGCTCGACCCTATGTGGCATCGTGTTAGTTTCAGAACCAAACAAATTGTCAGTGATCTCAGCGATCTCCGTGCAATTCTTCAGTAAGTTGCAGTCACTATGCCTTTTCAATCTCCGATACTAACAGCAATCAGCGCTCTGCTTAGCTACGATGCAGTTTCTTTCATAAAATATCTCGACACCATTGTAACCGCACATTCTCCGCCCCCCGGCTCTACGAGACACAACTATTCACCTTGGCTGTTTCTTGATGCGGCCCATGTCCTTTTCCAGACTGCGAAATCGCGAGTATATGAAGGCAAGATCGGTAACGATGCGGCTCGCTCATCACTGACATCCTTGCCTACCACCCTTCGGCCTGTATTGGAAGCGCAGCCCAAGTGGGATGTTCTGGCCGAGGTTCTGGAGGAGATTGAAACAGATGCATATATCAACCCGGTAAACACAGATGAATCCAACAGCACTGTACTGATAATGTGCACTGATCAACGAATCTGCCGGCAACTTCGAGAATACCTGGGCACTATGCACACAAAAGTGGACAATGAGAGACAACCTGAAGCAGACGAAGATGAAGCAAAGCAAGAAAAGGGGTACTCCGCGGATGTTATGCTGCGCAGGCGCTTGAGGGAGTATGTTGACTGGAAACGTTCGTTGTCTAATGTCAGTAAGAATCTGTCCGCGAAGCCGACGGAAGATACCCAGACTGGATCAGACCGGGACTCACCCAGAGCATCGATGCAAGGAGGAAGGGCCCCTCCTAACAAACGGCGCCGAGTCCGCGGAGGAGGTACGGCTACGACGCTTGGCCGTCCACCAAACTCTAGCGTGCAGGCAGAGACCGAACCCACGGAGCAGATGTCTGGTCTTCTGAATGAGATCCAACCTACGGAAAGTGAAGAAACTCAAAAGGAAGAGATCATAATCGATGACTTTGAAGACATGAGTGACTTCTACGAGCTCTACGATATGAATGATTTGGTGATGATACATCCCTATGACGGTGATGCGGACGAGCACATTCTCGAAGAAGTCCGGCCTAGATACATCATTATGTACGAACCCGACCCGGCCTTCATACGACGCGTTGAAGTGTACCGCAGCTCTCACGTAGGGAGAAATGTACGGGTCTACTTCATGTACTATGGTGGCTCTGTCGAAGAACAACGGTATTTAAGCGCAGTCCGGCGAGAGAAGGACGCATTCACGAAACTGATCAAAGAGAAAAGCGTATTTACCAAACCCCCTCTCCCCCCCTTTTGCGGAGAAGGACACTGACCTGTACCCCAAACAGAACATGGCCGTAACTATCACGCATGACAAAAGCCTCGAAGACCCCCAAGAACAGTTCCTCCGAACAGTCAACACCCGCATCGCTGGCGGCGGCCGCCTCACAGCAACAGCCTCCCCTCCTCGAGTCGTGGTCGACGTCCGAGAATTCAGAAGCGCCCTCCCCTCCCTCCTTCACGGAAATAACATGGTCATCATCCCCTGCCAACTAACAGTCGGCGACTACATCCTAACCCCGGACATCTGCGTTGAGCGCAAATCCGTCCGCGACCTGCTATCCTCCCTCCGCAACGGCCGCCTTTACAACCAAGCCGAGACCATGCTCCAGCATTACAAATCCCCGCTTCTTCTCATCGAATTCGACGAAAACAAATCCTTCACCTTCGACGCCTTCACTTCCGCCACTACACCTGGAACAACCTTCCTGACCGACTTTGGCTTTTCCTCCTCTGGAACAGTAACAACCTCATTATCCGCCAGCAGCTCACTCATCAACCCCTCAAGCCCGAAATCCGCTCAACACCTCCTCGTCCTCCTAACGCTTGCCTTTCCGCGTCTGAAAATCATCTGGTCGTCGTCTCCGTACCAGACTGCCGAGATCTTTGCGGAACTGAAGAAGAATGCGCCGGAGCCGGATCCTGTTCGCGCTGTGCAGATCGGTCTTGATATTGATCTTTCGACGGACACTGGATCCGGTGATGTCATGACGGCTGCGGGAATCGAGCATAGGACGTTTAATCTTCTGCCTCAGGAGATGCTGAGGGCTGTCCCGGGTGTGTCGCCTCAGGTGTTGGAGCGGTTAGTCTTGGAGACCGGGAATATTACTGAGATCGCGAATATGGATGTTGAGCAGCTTGATCCGTATATGGGGAAGGAAGCTGCGAGGAAGGTTGTTCAGTTTTTCAGGAAGAGTGTGTTTGAATGAGATTAGAGGATTTTCTACTGTGCTACGGATAGAAGATGATATTATAAAGACATTTGTGATTCATGAACCCTTTCATTGATCTATCATCCAAGCTTTTTCGACAAGAAAAGAAAGAGCCAAGGAGCGAGTAGAAAGAGAATAACAGAAAATAGACGCCATCACGACGGATATCCGTGCGTGTTGCGACTAGTTCTTTGCAGAAACCTGGAGAACACCTCCCATGATATGTCGAAAGGAGATGTACCGTTCCATCATCATGATGAAGTGACCATCCAGGCTTGGCGCATATCAATGATCCATACCGTGAAGCTTGAGGGAGCACTGGTCTTTTGGGATAGGCCGAAGCGGGGAGCCTCCGCAAGCTTCGACCTCTGGTCACGATTCTATCACTGCCACGAACCGTGTGGAGAACCATCCGTAGAAAAGAACTCGGAAGATACTCGAGTAACCGCGTTGGTAGTAAAAATGCGAGCCAAAGGTTGTTGAAGCTGACGGGAAGAGCGCAGTGGCTCTTGTGAGAGTATGGATGCAAAGATATGGGAAGTTGATGGGGCGTTTAGAGCTCGTCGATATCGACTTCCTTCTCTTCTTCGCTGTCGCGGTCCTCGTCGAACTCGACGTTATCCTCGAAGCCTTCGTGGCCGTAGGTATCGGTTTCATTAATCTTGGCGTGCTCAGGCAGCTCGCCGTAGGCCTTCAGACTTCTGGCCTCGTCGGCGGTGTACTTCATGATGACGTCGCCCTTTTCGTCCTGGTAGTCACGCAGCGAGAGAAGGATGATGTCGCCCTGGTTGATCCAGACCTTCTTCCTCAGTTTGCCACGGATGTGTGCGAGGCGCTTCTCGCCGTCAAAGCAAAGAGCCTCCAGGCGACCGTTTCCGAGCATCTTCACGACCTGCGCATACTCCTGGCCTTCCTCTTTGAACACAAGTTCACGCTTCTCGTTGTCGTTCTCGTTCTTTCCACGACGACGGTTCTTACCGCCCTGTACACAGTTGTGTGTTAGCTATCGTCTGTGGCAAGTACGCGACATGATGCCAGCTTTGGCCCCAATTTCCCGCTTGCCAGTTCTCTGCCACAGCGTGCACCTCCGTCCAGCTCAAAAAAGACAGATCGCTGGTGAAGGGCGCTTTGGTGGGAGCGAGAGGCAAAGCTGAACGGCACAAAGCAAAAGGGTTGACAGTTTAAGGCTGAAAAACTTGGAAATCGTACCTTTCCCTTATTCTTAGGCATGCTGAAAGACCCCTAGCAGTTCTTACTTGCTGGGTGTGTGATATCAGACCAAAGGGTCAAGAAAGTAGAAAGGTGAAGGTTAATATGCAGCCGAAATAAGGTGGAAGTGGGGGAATTGTGCCTTTAAATCTCGGTCCTGATCGCTTATGTCAGCGCTGCGTGGCGGCCTGAGTTTTGCCAGCGGGCCTGAGGCTTTCCACACTTTTTATTTCTTACCGCCTGTGCATCTGACAATTCGTCAGCCGTCTTCAAAGTTCCAAGGGCTTGCCCAGTGCTCACTGCTCGCACCGAGGTGTGAGATTCCTTATTGGGCTTCCTTAAATACGCGCCATCACGACCATTCATCCACAGGTCGTTTGTTCTTCCCGTACGCCCATGATCTTCAGGCACCAGTCTCTTCTGGTGCCCGCGGCTCGTTCCTACTCGAGATGAAACTTATCTCCGCCACCAAGAACTTTCGCTTCTACTTCGATCATGTATATAAAGATCCTCCATATGCCCAGCGATATTTATCCAACTGGGCCCATGCCATTCGCCCCAAGATCAAGCATTTATGTGACACCCGTGACCGGAATACGCTATGGTGGATGGTCTCTGTCCACCCTGTACTAGATCACAAGTCCACTGTTCAGAATTGGTGCGCGCGGAGAACGCGAATGGCTTTCCGACAAGAACTGAAAGAACGTGGATATGACGCGGAAGGGAGGAGATTGGAAAATAGAGCTCAAGCCTCCGCCACCCCTTCTGAACACCATGGTAATCTTCTCGGGAATGTCAAAATCCAGACTAAGCGGCAATGTCTCGATGCGGATTATGCCGTGATCCGGGCGGAGATGAAGACTTTGGTGGACGCCCTGATCTTTCACCAAAAGGAGTTCTCCCGTCAACAAGAAGAGGCGACAAAAAGGAGCCAACTTCAAAGACTCAAGAACTTGTACTCGAGCGAGAGCCGAAGGCTGGGCTCAAAAAAAAAAGAGATCTCATCGTGCTGAATGAGTGGTTTTCGTTAGATGATACCCATGTACTACTAGACTGCGAGATATACCCAAATCCACATCAATATGCTTTGCCAATGGTTATAACCTGCCTGAGGTTTCCAGTAATAATTAATACTGAGTAGGTATGTTCCTGTCAATGGAGTAGTCGAGGTCTATCTAGTTCAGGCACGCGCTTCCCCCAGTTTGGCTCAGCTTGGCATCTTCGAATGTCCGCGCGGTCCAACCCGCCGATCCCCAGTCTGCTGCAATCAACCCATGCTTTCAAACAAAGCCAGGCAACTTCTCCTCCTGAGTTCATCAATTGTCCTTGTCCCCTGTTGAAGTTCATTTGCCAGGGAACATCGCCTGTGCCCGTTCGCCAGAATGCTGGTCTCTTTGACCGTTGGGAAGGTCGACGCTGGGGTCGCCGTCTTATTAACCCAGGATAACCGCCTCGTAAGCCCTCCTGTTTTGCAATGGCTCACAAGCCCCTGCTTGTCATAGGCTTGCCTTGGGATTTTCCTCGAGTCTATGGAGCAATTGCTTCTTGACTCCTCTCATCCCATATGACCCAACAATGCTGATTCTGCTCCTAGATCGAATTCCCCTCCGTCCTCCTCCCCAACAATATCAGCTCCGGAAGCATCGTCGATATCACTGTGTCGCGCAACACTGCCGCAGAAGCTTCCAACGCGGCCGCCTTCCAAAGCCTTCAAAAACGCATCCTCAACACCTACGGCATCAAAACACCTTCTCCACCTGTCCTCCGCCTGCGCAACGCGACCCAAACCTCCCTGGTCCTAGAATGGGACCCCATCGATCTGGCCACAGCTTCTCTCAAATCACTTTCCCTATATCGCAATGGCTCTAAGGCAGGTTCGATCCCTAAGCCTCTTGAGACGCGCAGCACCAAGATTAGCGGTCTAGCTATCCACACAGAATACACCTTCCATCTCGTTCTACGCACGACCGCGGGAACATATCAGTCGGAGAAGTTGACTTGCCGGACACACAAGATGACGGATCTGTCCGGTATTACCGTAACCACGGGTGTCCTTCATCCCCAGCGGAAAGAGGCCCTTGCCGAGGCACTTGATCGCATCGGCGGAAAGCTCATCGACTCGGTCCGCATTGATACCACACACTTTGTCTGCACCGAGGGTAGAGGTCCGCTATGGGAGAAGGCCGTTGAAATGAACATCCCCGTTGTTGTGCCTGAATGGGTTGATGCATGTGAGGCGGAGGGTACTATAGTCAGTGTGAGGGGCTACTATCTCAATGCTGATCCCAAGGCGAGGCAGCTCGGACCCATCCACGGCTCAACACAGCATCAGCGCACCACGTCTTCTATAGCCTCTCATCCTCGTCAGTCTCAGTCCCAGTCCTTGTCGCTACCAACCAGCCAGCGTGAAAAGGAACAGGATACCCCTGAGCCGCCCGTGACTCCGTTCCCCGGAGCGAACATGAGCGGTCAACCTAAGGCAGAAGAAGATGATCGAGTTTCCTCCGAAGACGGAGAGGAAAAACCCTCACCACCTCCCAAGGACGGGGAATCACCATCTGAACCGGCCCAGACACCCTCGTTCAATCACGCCGAAACGAACGGGAATGCCCAGTCAGACACAGCATCTCAGCCTGAACAAAACGACGAGAAGGCAGAACCCGAAGTGCAAAAGGAAGAACCCGAAGCGCAAAAGGAAGAACCTGAAGCGCAAAGTCTACAGGACGAGTCTAAAGAACAAGACGAAGAAGAAGAGAAGGAAGATGTGCCCCCCCCTGCTGTACCCGACAAGGGCAAAGGAAAGGAGAACTCGGAATCAGATTTCAACGAGGTACCTCTTTGATTTATCGTCTTCCCAGAGCTACGTCCGGGTGTGTTTATGTTATTCTACTTGGGACGACTCGACGACTCCTTATTGGGTTGACATGATACCGGCTCTACTCTTACTTCTTCGCTTCACGCCACTACCCATGTCTGTTATCTTCCGCTCCGTACTCACTGACTATTATTGTGTAAATAAGTATAGTTTAGATGGTATTCCTTTTAATATCCCATGAACACTGGGCAGTCAGAATTAAATCTCGAGTTAGTTTGCCTACCTTTGCCACCTCGATACCGATATGAACTCAGATGCGGCTATAGATGTCTCGATATGGGTAACTTCGCATGCATTCCTCATTCGCACGATTATGTACGCTTAAAGCTCAATACAGGGCGCGCTGAACCAACTCGAAAATTAGGCACACACGGAGAATAAATCCCTTGTCTATAGTATAGTATCTATAGAGGCTAAAGGAAAAGAACCAATCATAAAAAGTACATGGATAAGGCGCGGAAACTGCAGAGAGCATTTTAGTTGACGTTCCTTACGACCTCGTCAATGGCCCGCGCGACATAGTTGACGTTCTTTGGGCTCACTGTAGGCGCATTCATTAGCCTTACATTGCACTTGATAATGGAGTATGGTACGGATTGCATGATATGCTCTTTCGGAAGAATAACGGGATTGACTTACAGCCGCTGATGGAAGCTCTGCCGGATTTGAGGAGGTAGATGTGGTACTTGTCTTTGAGGGCGTAGACTTGTGAGGGGGTTAGGCCAGTGTAGGAGAACATTCCGTTCTATTACATGGTTAGTTTGATGAGTGACTTTTGGGTGATGGGGAGGAGTGCCGGGAAATGATACCTGTTCGACGATATGCTTCCACGTGCCCGGCGTCTGAAGACGAACAAGTTCATTGTAGAGAGCCTGACGCATGGAGATGATGCGTGAGCTCATCGTCTTTAGATCCTCGTGCCATTGCGCCGTAAGCTTGGCGTCTGTGAGGATCTTCTTGACGATACTGCATCCGCCGACGGGACCCATGGAGAATTCACCGCGGATAATGTGGCAGAGGTTAACGACGACGGTATCGCGGAGGTCCTGGGAGCCCTCGTTGAGTACATAATGGAATGCGCCGACGCGCTGGCCGTACAGACCGAAGTTCTTGGAGAAGGACTGAGCGACACACATTTCCATCTGCGGCTTCTCGTTCACAACGTAGCGGACGGCCCAGGCATCTTCGGCTGCGGAGCCGGAGGCGAAACCCTGGTATGCTGAGTCGAAGAAGGGGAAGAGGCGCTTGCGCTCGCAGAGGTCGATGATGGCTTTCCATTGCTCTTTGTTGGGGTCCAGGCCTGTGGGGTTGTGGGCGCAGGTGTGTAGGAGGATGACGTCGCCTTCCTGCGCTTCAGACTCCAGCGTCGACATCATGCCGTCGAAGTCGAAGGAGCGGGTGGCGGCGGCATAGTAGGGGTAGGTCTTGCGGGGCACGCCGGCGAGTTCCCAAATGGTGAGGTGATTTGCCCAGGAGGGGTTGGAGAGCCAGACGGCGCCGGGTTTCATGTGAGTCGCGAGGAAGAGAGCACCAAGGTGGTTTGCGCCGGTGCCGGCGACTGTCTGGACGGATCCAATGCGTGCCTGGGTTGCGGTTTGCGTCTCGGAAGGGAATTCGGAGTCGAAGCCGAACATGAGGTCTCGCGCGAGAGACAGGAAGGCCCGGTCACCTTCAATGGCTGTGTATTCGTGGCGGAAGGGGCTGCTTTCCGTGAAGAGCTGCTTCTCGGCTTCCTGGACGACAGGGAGAGGCCATGGCTGGCCCTCGTTGGTGCGGTAGACACCTACACCGAGGTTGACCTTTTGCGGGTGGTCATCATCGGTGTAGGCGCGGTTAAGGGCGAAGATCTCGTCCGGAGGGACGGGGGATACGTTGAGGACGGTCATGGCGGTTGATGTCAGAGTAAAGACGTCCGGTAGAGCTGCTGCGTAAAGGTGAAAGTGTGGTGGAGAAGTGGATAGTTATCTAGGCGAGACTGTCTCCAAGAATGAGTCAAGGCGCGAGTAGTTCGGTCTATATGTATTCAGATTTCAGATCAACCAACGATTCCCCCGCTTTTTCCTTTTCTTTTTTGAATGGGGACTGGCGCCAAAAATATACTTACACGCCCTTAAGGTTAGTTCATCTTGATATCGCCATTGTATGTGGTCCCAGACGCTGGATCTTTAATGTCATTGGTTTCAAAAAAAATTTCTGCTTGGAACCAGACGAAACCCAGCCGGTGGAATAGCCGCTACGTAACGTGGGAAAGCTGAAGGACTGGTCAAGCAGTCGACAGCGACGCAGGTCTTCCATGGACCCTGATCCATCTTATTCAATTAGCCAAGGCCACCGAATGGAGTGATGGCTGATGCCCCCAGCCAGTGGTGGATAAGACGTTGAGTCTTGCCATTGTGCGGGGACTCGGTCCGCTCTTTGTGACCGCATCTCGACATGAACGGGAACTCGACCTGAAAGGCTAACTGGAGGATTCCGTTAATCACAGACAGCATCATGTAGTCAGAAGTCAGCTGGATGTGTATACCGCGATTTCCGAAAGTCATCCAGGCTTGTCGGTAGAAAAGGCCGGTGGTAACCGAGTGCTTCGTCAAGGTAGACGCCGAGACGATCGACACCGGGAGAGCGCCACCAGGTGGCCTACTATCGAGATAGTTAAGGTAGTCTAGAGATAACAGAGATGGAAGTGAAGTGCAGGAGAGTCCTTTCGATCGTGATGATCGGCCTTCTGAGCGAGTTGGAGGAGGGAAGATAACGGACACCCGACACCCCCGCATCTTTCTCTCAGTATTAAGTGTAGGAGTAACGGTGCTCAACTCTTCCATCAGGGATTCCTACAACCCGGATCTGTTGAATATCTAATTTGATCTCCTTCCTTTACTACATTTATTACAACGTCACCTATCTCCTCACGTTCGACTAACCAATGGCGGGAATCGAGGACCTGCATCAGCTGCGCCCTGGTCGTATTATCCAGCCGCTCCATAACAGTATCCCTCCCGAGCTGCTGCCTCGCTTTGACGCGGTCTATGTAGAGCACTACAACAAGTACAATGCTGGTCGGCTGCATACGCATGAAGTGCCGATCGAAGCCTTTCGCAAGAACCCGTCGAAGTACCTGACCGTCTATGGTCGTGCCGCAGGTCCGGATATTTTCCGCATCACAGAACAGAATTGTCCGGTTAAAGACGGAGTTATCAGGATCCGTATTTTTGAGCCCGCGCCTATCCTCCAAGAAAAGGGCCAGTCTAAGAAAAGGGCTGTCTACATCAATTTCCACGGGGGAGGATGGGTCTTTGGGAATCTTTCGACCGATCATGACTTGTGTAAACGATTGGTGGATGGCCTGGACGGCCATCTCGTAGTGTTCGACGTGGACTACCGACTCGCACCTGAGTACAAATTCCCTACTGCGGTGGACGACTGCTGGGCCGCCTTCAACTGGGTTCGTCTTCCTCAATTCACAAAGAATTCTGCACTAACCTGGCACACTCGTTCTAGGTCCGATCAAAAGCGGAAGAATTTAACCTCGATATCGACAGGATCTCGGTTGGCGGAGCGTCTGCAGGAGGGCATCTTTCAGCGGTGATAGCCCATCATTGTCGAAATGCCAATATTCGGCTCGCGCTGCAGGTTCTGGTCGTGCCTGTGTGCGACTTGCACAATGTATTCACGCCTGAAGGTGAATTCGACCGCGAGAATTGCCCGTATGAATCGTACCGGGAGATGGAGCACACAGTAGCCCTGCCAGTGGCAAGAATGTCATACTTCCACAAGCATTTCCTGGGGGTGCCCCGACCAGCTCCATCAGAGGACGTAAGTAATAACTTCCCCAGGAAGCTGGCCTCTACCGGATTCTCATTGTGATCTACCCTCAGGACTGGAAGATATCTCCGATGTTGGCTCCCGACTTTTCCAAGCTAGCGCCAGCGTTAGTGTTCAGCGCCGAAATGGACCCCCTCCGAGACGAAGCCGAAGTGTATGCGGAGAAGCTGAGAGCCGCAGGCGGACGAGTGGAACTGGTCCGGGTTGCAGGAGCTCCGCACACCTTTTCCGGATTGGATGACATCTTGGAGTCAGCGAAGATGTTCAATGCCAAGGTGATTGAGACGATGCGAAAAGAATTCCTTTGTTGACCTAGAGTCTGCCTTTTCTCGAGCATGTCAAGGGAGAATATCAAGGATGGAGATTGGAAAATGCAGGTCGGATGGAGGATTTTGGTTTAGCCGCTGAGAGAACTTACCGTACCGTACAGTAATTGGCCTCAGAAAGCCCTAAGGAGGGTGGTAATCTATACACAGTAATACCGGGCCGGGAGAAGTCGGCCGGCGGGTTCGGCAGGGCAGCGAGAGGAAAGCAGAACCAAGTGGAAAGTTGAAGCTGTGGGAAAAAGCTGGAGGGCCCTTGGACCAGCTTCTTTAAGTCCGCTGCGTTGGCCCGCCTTCCGGGGCTCTTCTTCTTCCCTTCTTTTCTTCCAAATTCTCAGAGGTAGAGCTCAAACCCGCCCAGTTGTTATAATTCAACGCTAATTTACAGACAAGACATTGTCTAAATCCTTCCTCTCTTCGCTTCCAGGTTCCGTGCTAAATATTTGATCGGAGCTTAATCTTTCGTCATGGCCTCCCGAACCGCGGTGCGCTCTACAAGCGCCCTGGCACATGTCGCCAAAGCCTCCAGCGCTTCCCCCGCATTGGCCCGCAGTGGCCTGACGCTGGCTGCTCGTTCCCCCGCATCGTTCACTAGCCGACGCTCTCTGAACTCCAATAGCCGAATCCAGCAGTTCCCCCGCCTCCAGTCCATCCAGTCCTTCTCAAACAAGCGATCCTTCAGCTCAACCGTCACAATGGTCGGTCACCCTGCAGATAAACGATCGATTGGCGACATATCACGTCGTAGCCTAGGAAGAGTGCGACGCTGACTGATATATAGGCTCAAAACACCCGTACTGAGAGCGATGCCTTCGGTGAGATCCAGGTACGACTACCGATTCCGAGATAACTGAACAAAGTCTAATCGAATCGGTTTTAGGTCCCTGCCGACAAGTACTGGGGTGCTCAGACTCAGCGGTAAGCCGCCCCCCAATGGATGGTCAATACGTTATGCCGTGGATAGGATGCTGATGGATGTAGCTCCCTGGGCAACTTCGACATCAACCAGCCCCAGGACCGCATGCCCGATGCTGTCGTCAAGGCATTCGGTATCCTGAAGGGTGCCGCTGCTACCGTTAACATGAAGTACGGCCTCGGTAAGCATGACATCCTTGGAACTGTTCGGAAAGCTGTTGTTGATGCCTCATAGACCCCAAGATTGGTGAGGCTATCAAGCAGGCTGCTGCTGAGGTTGCCGAGGGCAAGCTCTTGGACCACTTCCCTCTGGTCGTTTGGCAGACCGGTTCTGGCACCCAGTCCAACATGAACTCGAACGAAGTCATTTCGAACCGTGCCATTGAGATCCTGGGTGGCCAGATGGGTACCAAGAAGCCTGTCCACCCCAACGACCACGTCAACATGTCCGCTTCGTCCAACGACTCCTTCCCCACTGCTATGCACATTGCCGCCGTTATGGAGCTGGAGAACACTCTGCTGCCTGCCCTGAAGAGCCTGCGTGATGCTCTGCAGAAGAAGGTCGAGAAGTTCGAGAACATCATCAAGATCGGTCGTACTCACTTGCAGGATGCTACCCCTCTCACACTCGGTCAGGAATTCTCCGGTTACGTGGCTCAGCTTGACCGCAACATTGAGCGCGTTCAGAACTCTTTGCCTCACCTGCGCTACCTTGCTCAGGGCGGTACCGCCGTCGGTACTGGTCTGAACACCTTCAAGGGTTTCGATGAGGCCATCGCCGCCGAGGTTACCAAGATGACTGGTACCGAGTTCAAGACCGCCCCCAACAAGTTCGAGGTCCTTGCTGCCCACGACGCCATTGTCGAAGCCTCTGGCTCCCTCAACACCTTGGCCGGCTCTCTGTTCAAGATTGCCCAGGATATCCGTTACCTTGGCTCCGGCCCTCGTTGCGGCCTTGGCGAACTCATTCTCCCCGAGAACGAGCCCGGTTCCTCCATCATGCCTGGAAAGGTCAACCCTACCCAGTGCGAGTCCCTGACCATGGTTTGCTCCCAGGTCATGGGCAACCACGTTGCGGCCACCATTGGTGGTATGAACGGTCAGTTCGAGCTTAACGTGTTCAAGCCTCTCATGATCCGCAACCTGCTCCACAGTGCTCGCATCCTCGCCGACGGCATGAAGAGTTTCGAGAAGAACCTGGTGGTTGGTCTTGAGGCCAACGAGCCCAGAATCAGCTCTCTCCTCCACGAGAGGTAAGTTTTCAAGCCTAGATGCATTTTCCTGTATTAAAGCTGATCTTCGCAGCTTGATGCTTGTTACCTGCCTGAACCCCGTCATCGGCTACGACATGGCCTCCAAGGTCGCCAAGAATGCCCACAAGAAGGGCACCACGCTCAAGGAGAGTGCCATGGAGCTCAAGGCCCTCAGCGAGGAGGACTTCGACAAGCACGTCCGCCCCGAGCTGATGCTGAGCCCTAAGGAAAAGAAATAAACGCATAACGTCATGGTTCCAAGGTGTTATAGACTGACATAAAATGTTGTAGCGATTTTGCTATTTATGATTTGTATATTGAATATATTGTATTATTTTCCACCTTATTTACTAGCCTCTTGTTTCTTGACTTGTCTTGGCTATTTTTGGATCATGGTGTAGAGATCCATATGGATCAGACAAATCTTGGTCTCACTCGTCTTTTTGAGGGGGTCGCAAAAGAGCGAACCCAGCTAGATAGACTCATCTGCTAGACTAGCAACAGATCTTGGAATAAAACAGATCTATAAATACGTTCGCTTGTCCAATCTGCGCGTGCCTCAGAAGCGGGACAGTCCAATGGCTACCGTGGACAGCTGGGGGCTTTTCGTCTCGGTTTTAAGCCAAATATAGTACTCCGTCTCGACAACCTTCCCATTTATAGTTGACAACTTGGAAGTTTCCCATTTAAGCCCAACTCAACAACACTCTCGTTCATTAATTGGCACTCTTTATATCGTATTCTCTCCATCTTGATCATAAACTCGCCTATCGCAAGCCAGAATCATTAGTCTGTTGATTTCAACCCCCCATTCGCTGCTCACCGCCGCTCTGAAACCCCTCCCTGTACCTGATCCCAACATCGACAAAGCCTGAAGTCGAGTCAACCGCCGAACACAAGAACACGCAGTCCTTCTCAATTCCCGGACGTAACCCTAAACACCGAAATAAACAGAAAATCAAAAATGTCCCCCTCAATCAAAGAAACCGAAAACCCGCTCTTCTCCCCCTCTCTCATCTCCCCCGCCGTCGCCTCTGCGCTCCCCTCAGGCTACACCATCCGCCCCCTCCTCCGCTCCGACTTCCACCGTGGCTACCTCGACGTCCTGCGCGTCCTGACCACAGTCGGCGATATCTCCGAAGACGCCTGGAACAAGCGGTATGACTGGATCTCCGCACGGAACGACGAATACTACATGCTTGTTATCTGCGACGAGCAGGACCGCGTCGTCGGCACGGGCAGTCTGATTGTTGAGCGCAAGTTCATCCATTCTCTGGGGATGGTCGGCCACATTGAGGATATTGCGATTGAGAAGGGCCAGCAGGGGAAGAAGTTGGGGCTGAGGGTAATTCAGGCGCTGGATTTTGTCGCGGAGCAGGTGGGCTGTTATAAGGTTTGCTCCCCCCTCCTCTCCCTTCCGGCTTTTCTTTGTGACTTTTACGTATGGTGTTGGCTAATTAGTCGGGTATATAGACTATCCTGGATTGCTCTGAGGCAAACGAGGGGTTCTATATTAAGTGTGGGTTCAAGAGGGCTGGGTTGGAGATGGCTCATTACTACGGCAGGGATTGAGTGACCCGTGACCTGGATATGGTGTGACGGTTTTTGGGCTGGGAGGCTCTGTTTACGGTGCCTGCATTTGCTACTATTGTTCGGAGTGTTTGGTCTCTGCTGGTGTTCAGAGGCTATGCTATTGCTCGGTAATGGAGCGGTTGTGGTTAAAAATAGACACAGATACATAGATTGAAGGGACTTTCGCCTGTCGTTTATTTTTAGTGATGGTTTCAGAAAAGTGCTTAGTTCATGCTTATGGGCTTTGGATATATTGGAGACGTGCCATGGGCTCATGGGCTTGGACTGCCATAGATCTGTCGAGTTGGGTCGACAATTGGCCCAAGTCCCGTTCCTGTAGGGTGATCTTAACGCCGCGACATAGCCTGAGCGTTGCGGCTGTGCAGGCCTGCGATTAAACTACAATCTGATACTGAGCATGCCAGAAAAGCCGGAGTCGACACTTGTCAGGCGAAGTATAGAACGATGACAACTACACCGTCTATAATGTTCCCAAGGCCGGTAGTTCCGCAGCAGCAAGTACGTAACTCTGCGATTGCCAAAATCTGACCGAAAGGGCACTTTAAGCCAAGCACAAGTTCCGGTATATACCCGAATGAACCTTATCCGCAAGTGGTCGAAGAAAAGAACACAGTTGGTTTCGAATCCCAGTTATGAAGTTGAAGTTCCCATTTGATGATGATGAAGATACCAAGCCCATTAACTAGCCATGCATGAAAAGAGAAAAAAGAAAACCCGTAGCCAAGCCCAACTCCGGCTCCTTTTCTGGATCGAAGTCTCGAGTCTTCCACTTCGGCGTTTTAAAATATTTCTTTTCTGACTTGGTCGACAAAGACGAATGTCCGCGGTGAATCGAGGTCAAGCGTCCCGGGCCGAGTATTGTGCTTTTCTTCTTTTCTTTCGTTGTCGTCATCGTCATTTCCCGGCCGCCGTTACGGGTCTGCTCCCTTCGCTAGGGTATCTAGTTACCGGGGTTGGGGTTCATCTGTTGTAGGATGCTCGTTAGTGACCGTTCTGTGGGCTCGCTCGTTCGGACTGGAGGTAGTCCGTGTGGATAAAAACTGGCCGTAGCCATGCTTCCTCTCGAATACTAGGGCCGGTCGAACGTACCTTCCGCTTGCCACCGGTCATGGTGACGTTGACGAAACGACGAGTGTACTTGAGGCGCTTCATAGCGCGGCCCTTGGGCTGCTTCTTCTTCTCCTGGGGCTCGACCTGTTCGTCAAAGAAAGACCTGGTCAGCTGGCCATATTCCAAGCCGTTCTGCGTTGCGTTTCTTCCCCATCACAAAACCTCCTTCCCATCACACATGGACGGCGGAAAAACATTCCTTAACTCCCTCATAGACACGACGCCATCGTCCTTATTCCCGCATCATCTCCTCCTAGAAACGAGACCGCAAAGAGAGAAAAAGAGAACTACCCACCTTAGGAGTCGCAGACTTGACCTTACCCGCACGGGCGAGAGATCCGTGAACCTTACCCATGGCTGCTGGTGATGTGTAACTTGGCGGTTCGAGATGGGAAAGAGGTGAGTGTAGCGGTTGTCGTCGCGGGTGGGAACTTCAAGTTGAAAGGGTGCTTCTGTGGGCAGACCGCGCTAGTGCTGGGCCGTAAGCGAGATGGCGAAATTTGCGGGAGGCGGATATGGTGAGTCAGCAGCCTCCGTATTAGTGCCTGAGGCAGAAATGAAGTTCCCGGCGGGATTCGGGCAGAAAGATGTTTTAACGAAGGGTTTATGGGACGTCTGGTTACATGGATGCTACTTGTTAGTCTACAAACCAGCGCTTTTGATTCTTTACCTGCTGAGTAATGATATGGCTGCACTCTAGCGTTCATGATGTCGAAGCCTATCCTGGCGAGAATAGGTTTGAGCCCTACGGAATGGGAGGGGACATGGATGTGTATCGTATTGTAATATCGTCATTTTGGCTGATCGAGCATGAAGGCTGTTTGATAAGTTTGAATACTTGGACACCAGGGGGTTCACGGTGAAACATGGGGAAGATCGGAACCGTACAGGTCTGGCATAAGGTCTGATCGGTAGCTGTTTGTGCTAACCGTGCCATCTACATCGATCGAGGACCTATCGACTATCATGCATATGGGAAAGCATGGGTGTTGCCTTGCAGTGAAACGTTTTTATTAGGTGCATAAAGCCGAACCGCAAAGAACCCCAGGATTTTACATGAGAGAGCCCAGAAGTCCATCATATCACTGTTCATTCCAATCCCGTTTTGTGGTGAAATGAGCCTGACTGGGAGCTGTCGAATCCCCGAAAAACCGTCTTGTACGCCGATAAGTTTGGGAAACATTTCATTTTGTGTAGTATGGAAAACACATATTCCAGCTCCAGTACCTCCCAAATTCAATGAGATCCTTGCCTTCCGTACTTTCCCAAGCCCAAACCAGACTGTTATCATTCTTAACGAGACTTGGCGGCGACCTTGGGGGCAGAACCCTTTGCACCCTGCTTGCTCTGGATGCGCTGAGCAGTACCCTTGGCAGCACTGGCGGCGTTCTTAGCCTTCTCGGCCTTCTTCTTGCTCTCGGCGGCGGCCTTCTTCTCCTTAGCCTCCTTGATAGCCTGCTGGCGGGCGGCGGCACGGGCCTCGGGGCGCTGGGAGCGGCGCTCCTTGATCACGTCGAGGGAGGCGCCGACGATGCCACGCTGGCTCTTGACGGTACGGCGGGTACGCTTCTTGGCGACTTCCTGTTCACGTTGAAACACAACCTGTCAGCACTCTGCTCCGTCCGCGAATCCCTGAGTTCCCCCGATTATCCCATCGCATTTCCCCTGTTCCCTAATGCTTTCCCCAATACGCGATCCATATATCAATCCACCATGTATAACATAACCACTTCCGCTTCGAAACTCAATCCGGGAGTAAGAAAAGGTGGTACCGACCTCAGAGATACCCTTCTTGTGCTGGCGACGGTAGAGAACAGTCCAGGCTATCCGGCGAGGGTTCTTGCGCTGGAGGAAAAGGGATTCGGACTTTCCATTCTGGAAACGGAAGATCTTGCTGTCGCCGCGGACGTACAGCTTACCCTGTGACACGAAAAAACCAAACGTCAACAGATATCCTCAAAGAAATTTGCATTGGTGGGTAGAATTGTTCGTGGGGGGTCAAGGCGTCGAATTTCGATATACGTGATTTCATCGAACGGGGTGTTCTGGCGGAAGGGACAAAACGCACCTTTCCAGGGTAGATCTTCTGACCGGAGAAAGAATCGTCGTAGGTACGCATCTTGATCGTTAGAGATGCGCAGCCGGTTTGGACGAGATGGTTTGTCGGTTGGCGTTGGGTTGAGTCGAATCGGTCTCTTCGGCGGCGTGCTTCGCGACTGACACAATTGTGAAGTGGTGCGGTGCGGGAGCCTCGCTAAGCGCAGCACGTGACCACCTTGCCCTGGCTCGATTCTTCGTTTTGTATACATCGACCGGCTATGTTATGCTACAAGTCATGGGGATTTATACTTTTTTTAAATTCCTACACCATGAGCGGCACTATGTCTTGTCTCTTCAGTATCATTGATTTTTTTGTTATTTTCAGTTTGTAGCAGATATCGTATCATTGACCTCGGAGCCTTGATTGAACCATAGGTTCCCGTTCCATGACCAACATGTTTCAACGAATCCTCCAATCCGGTCTCCTGCTTTCACCATTAACTCACCATCCGAAAAGGTTGCAATTATTCGCCGATACCGATTTGTGTCTGAAGCGATCCTCAGAGTTAGCAGTCTGTGATGGACTCAATCATGCCAATCGCAGGGACCCCAGACATCCTCCTTGCAATCCTGCACAGGGAATGGCGTGATTCATTAGCTAAGACCCTCATAGTACCTGCGACGTGAATAAGGTGGACAGTTCTTACAATGCACTGGATATCCTGACATATCTCATTGGGGCATGCACCACAGCAGCTTGGGCAGACATGTCTTCCACATCCGCCGGGGAGAGAACAGAGCGAGTAGGTATCAGCTTCCTTGGCATATGCTCCGAGATACTCGATGATCTTCAGAAGACGCTTTGCCTTTTCCATTTCCTCAGCAGGCAGGCTGTATTCAGACACCTTGCTCTGCATTTCACTGTGGAGACAGCATGGTCCAGCGCAGATAGCGCAGGGTCCGCGACAGGTAATGCAGCGGAGATTTTTGTGATCCCAGGCTCTGATATCGCCTTGTCTTCCTGGGACGTGCGAATCTCCAGTGGGACGCGCTTTGTGCTCAGTACCAGTCATACGGCGGACATGATTGACCTTCTTCCCGTCAGTATCGGAACCTTGAGCAGCAATGAGTGGATTGTTTTCTTACCAGTTCATCGATGGAGGCCTTGCCTGGCTCTGGAATGCGGCCATCCTCCGCAGGAGGCAAGAGACCGCCGTTCAGACGGCTCTCCACCTCCTTCTCCAGGAAATCAAGGTCCAGGAACATGTAGTCTGCCAATCGCTCAAGTTAGCTATCATCCAGGAAGCATGCGGGGTATGGCAGAAAATACCGTTTCCAGATCTCAGAAGTTTCACAACACCCGACGTGTCGGAAGCTCTCTTTGCCTTTGGACTCTGTGTGGTCGTTGAAACGGAGGCTTGACTAAGCTCTGCTGACGACTTGGAAGCCCAGCTTTGTCTGTTCACTGATTTCGAAGATCCTGAGGTGAGGGCGCGGATGCGTCTGCGAAAAGAACCCTGCTTGGGACCGTTGGTATCGACGGACTTCTGTTGTTCGGGGCTTGAAGTCGTATCAGCCACGGGCGGTAGCGGCGAAGGAAGCTCGACGTTCGTGTTATCCTCGATTCGCAGAGAGGACTCGACTTTCTTGCTGATATCAAGAGACGAGTCGTCAGGGTCAGAGCTACGGGGCACTTGGTTGGTGCTGTTGATGTGGTGGCTGTCAGAATGAAGACAAGTGAAGGATAGGTAGTGTTGTGAGAAATGGAAATTCTGACCTGGAAAGCCCCTTCACCTTTTGAGACTTCTTTTTTCTTCCCTTGCTCGGCATTTTGTTTGGATTGGGTGATGTCGCCAGTATGTCGCCAAACTCTTAAGATCCTATGATAGGTGAGTGTTGTGAGGAAAGAAGTTGAAAGAGAAGGCCGGAAGCACTCAGATCACATAGACTGAGAGATTTATTCACCTAAATTGTTATGCTTGAAGACTGGAGAATTGCAAAGCCTGTGAGCTTATTTTACTGCGAAGTCGCAGAACAGTGAATGATACTCAAATCCTCCCTTCATCCACACATCCAACTATGTTGATTAATTATGTTGATTTGAAAATATCAGTGAAATATACCAGATAAGCCCATCAGATACATAAATCCCGTAGTACTAGTGCTTGCTTCCTAAGGAGCCCTGATGTACTAGCCTTTGCTAAAGCAGACGGTTTTTAAAGGTTCTACGTCTTGGTTGTATGATAAGGGCGCTGGCGTAATGAGATTCGGTACAGCTACTGGGTTACTACGTATCGTTGGAGTCAGTGTCGTAGAATATGGGCATGTTGGATGTAAGGTGGTTCTATTTCAACAGATTCTATGACAGATTCTTAACAAGTTGTTCATGGCTCCAGACAATGCAACCGAATTTGGTAGTGGCAGGCCTGGAAATGAGCATGAGCAGTCGCTCCTGGCCGTGCACCAAGCATAAGGGCTGAACGAACCAAGATAGGAATGGAATGAAGATGAATCAGAAATAAGTGGTTCCTGCCCTCTTGGATAAAAAGAACACGGCTAGAATTTGAAATCATTTGACCCAACAGATCAAGGCGGCGAAAGGCCAAATAGCATGTTTTTCCTCATGGTCTCATCGCGGCGTCGTCGGTTGCCGTTCTCACGGCAACTCAATTTGCATATCCAGTGCATTCTAAGTCATTGCGTGGGTTCTAGTCCATTCCTTCGCGGTTTGAATAGCAGCTGGCTCATCCTCCTTCCAGCGCTGAGCAACATCGTTTGCAAGCGGATCATCAGGATTCGGGGCTCCTAGCAAGATCTGGATCGATAGCAGGATAGTGCGGATTTGAAGCGCGGGAGACCAGTTGCCTGGGCAAAGGTTAGTATACTGATCACTTAAGACATAACGTACCCGGCGAACGTACTCTTCAAGACGTCTAGACAAATACGCCCAAGACGATCAATGTTGGGGTGATAGATCTTGGTCAGAAAGCGAATCTTCGGAGGAGTCATGGGGTAATCTTCTGGTAGGAAGAGCTCGAGACGGAATATTCCACCTTTGCGACCGGTCAATGACCTGCACTAATCGCATTGCTTGATCAAGTATCCTACCTTCGTATGGAGACTCTTTCGGGCCGTGAATAGTAACATCGAAATACCGCAAGTTGTCCTCGTGAGGTATGGCAGTGATGCCAGGAACACTAGAAACGCTTATTTAGAACCTCGGACCTCGATATTCGAGCAAAACTGCCAACTTACGGCTCCGCCAAAAGGCGCTCTGTCTCCTTCACTATTCTCTTCGGCAAGGCC
Source organism: Aspergillus egyptiacus (assembly GCA_025688805.1). Classification (NCBI taxonomy): domain Eukaryota; kingdom Fungi; phylum Ascomycota; class Eurotiomycetes; order Eurotiales; family Aspergillaceae; genus Aspergillus; species Aspergillus egyptiacus. The sequence continues at coordinate 33,214 of MU628553.1, read as the reverse complement.
ATCTCGAATTTCAGGTTGATTGACTCCTAGGCTCGCGGGAATCCCGGCGCGGGGTGTTTTTGATTTCTCGAACTTTTCCCCTCGTGCCAGGCGGAAAGTCAAATAGCCCACGTCGAATGTCGAAAGAAGGAAAGGGAGACAGAAAAGCTCCCGAGAACAAGATATAACTGGATAAGATGAGTCGAGTGATATTCGTAATGACGGCCAGACAGAACTTATCGCCGAGGATTATTCCAACGACGTAACGGAGGGGCCCTGCACTGGAGGCTGTCTCGGCATCCGTAATCGGTACGGCAGGCTCAGCAGACCAGAAATGCAATGGACATTTCTTGGCGCGACACAATTCGGACTCTTGGGACGGCGATCGAGCTAAGTCCACTCGACTCCATTTATCCTGTCATGCGCTTCGACTTCGACTCTCGTACCAACCAGCCAGTTTTGTTGAAGAACATTCTCGGAGCTCTATTCTCTGAGACAAGGGCTGCGCGCATCAAAATTCACGCTAGCTCGTTAGCAGCTTGGTCCACTCCGTCCATATTCCCATCACTGACGTACGCTGTTAGTCTTTCGAAGCCCTATACCCCGTTCAAAGCTTCCCCACGCGCAATGCGCCATGCCCAGAATTAGCTTCTTGAGGGCTCTCAGATTGACAGTCGATAGCCGACTCCCATCGAAATGAAAGTGCTGCAATCTTATGTTCCGGTCAATACAACTACTGTTCTCGTGGGATCTTGATCTGCCTCAGATCGCCTCCCCTCGATAGGATAGGACGGACCAGGCCATTGGGGAACTACCCCTGGGAAAGGCACAATGTCCGAATCCAATGAACCAAGGCCATTAACTTCGGCTTTTGAGAGCCCGACGTTTGGAGAGGACAGTTCCTTTCACGTGGACCAACCAGTTGGTTCTATGTCCATATCGCCATGCGGCCGAGATGTAGTACTGGCATCAAAGGAGGGACTTCACATTATTGACTTAGACTCACCCTACTCTCCGCCTCGCTATCTTCCTCACCATACGCCATGGGAAGTTGCGGATGTTCAGTGGTCGCCATTTGCTGCTCGGGACTATTGGGTGGTAAGCACGTCAAACCAGAAGGCGTTGGTATGGAACTTGGCGATGCAGAATTTCCAGAATTCTATCGAACATGTTTTGCACGGCCATACTCGCGCTATCACAGACATTAACTTCTCTGCTTACCATCCTGACGTTCTTGCGACGTGTGCTGTGGACAGCTTCGTCCACTGCTGGGATCTTCGAGCCCCCTCTCGACCGGCCATCTCCTTCTCTGATTGGTTTGCTGGCGCTACTCAAGTAAAGTGGAATCGGCAGAATTCGAACGTAATTGCTAGTTCCCATGACAGATTTCTTCGGATCTGGGATCAGCGAATGGGTGCTTATCCGATCCGTTCTATTGAAGCCCACAATACCAAAATATATGGCGTTGATTGGAACAGGGTCCGGCCTGGTGCTTTGGCGACTTGCTCTCTTGACAAGACAATCAAGTTCTGGGATTACACCGTCGAGGATGATGTGCCAGAGAAGGTTATCAAGACCCCATTCCCTGTTTGGCGTGCGCGAAATACACCATTCGGTTGGGGTATTCTGGCCATGCCTCAAAGGGGTAATAGTGACCTTCACCTTTACAGCCGCAGAGCTGTGGAGGGCGTCGGCCCTGACGGTCACCTTCCTCCGGTCCACAGTTTTCCGGGACATAAAGGACAAGTGAAAGAGTTCCTTTGGCGAGCGCGTGGCGATGTCATCGATGGTATCGATCACCGAGAGTTCCAGTTGGTATCATGGGGAACCGACAAAGAGCTTCGTTTACATCGAGTCGATCCCGATGTTCTTCAAAGAGTTGGCTACGAAAAAGGGAAATCATTCATATCCAACCTGAAAATTACGCGGAAAGGGGCGGCTTACAAAAGCTTTCGTGACGTGAATGCTAGCTTGAACTTCGACGACGATGGTCCTCTATCACCAGCCTTCGAGCCCGCCGCGCCTTCAACATCACGAGGGGCGGGGATGAACACCATATCAATACCGTATGCACCGGCTTGGATCCAGGGGGTCAATGCAGATTCGAGGATAGGGATTCAACAAGGAAAATCTAGCCTTCGACCAGATACGAATCCGATAGCTTGGATGAGGGGGGTGAAAATCTCAGGATGGGATATCGAAACCCTTGGTGACGAAATAACGCACGTAGGCGAAAAGTTCACGAAGGTCGCTTTTGAATCAGTTGATGTCAGACGGAGGAAGGCCACGATATCTCTGCACGGTCCATGGGGTGCTGAAGGCGCCTCCCTTTTCCTTCGAGTGGATATTAAATTCCCGCCTGACTACCCCAGGGACTCGGCTCCATCTTTCAGTGTACAGAAGACTACCGCTGTCAGTGATCAGCTAGCTGATAAGATGATTGCGGATCTGCAAACCATCTCCGAGACATATCGGACCCACAAACGAGGCTGTCTCGAGGGTGTCGTCCGTTATCTACTCGGCGAGAGTAGCCTTGAAGAAAGTATTTCGTGGATATTGGGAGAAACAGCTGAATCAGTCAAATCCCCAATCAACGGGCAAGCAGGGGGCGAGGAGTCAAGCGACGAGGATGAAGTTGGCTTATCTCAAAGCCAAGACTTAGCAATGAGCTCTGAACTGATCCGGCCTGTCAATGCTAACGTGATGGTTCCAGTGGCCAGGGTATGCGGCGCGATGTGGTCAAAGGATGGCCGTCTAGTATGCTTCTTCCCAACGAAGAAGGATAAGTCGGAGTACTCCCTTGAAAATTTAGGTTTCAAAGAGATGACGAGACTCTCGCGGTCCGACAAAGTCTTTGAGAGGTTTGGACGTTTTCAGACAAGCTCGCCTGGCCCACGGATAACAGGCACTATTGCAAGTACCGATGACGGTAACTCTGAATACTCCGATGACTCGGACGCTGAGACATCAAGCTCTTCCGGATCATCTGGTATCCTATCGGGACTACAGCACCGCTTTCCGACTCCACAGACATGGCGCAGCGTTGGTAGTCTTGGATTTTATCGACCGCGCTCAACAGATCACTCCCAGAGGTCGACTGTTGGCGGTATTACTTCAGGGTCTTCCGACACACCGCAGAACGTGATTTCCATATATGACTTGAGTGATCTGCTACCCGCCAAACGCGAGTTGGCGAGTAAATACCGCATATGTGGTAAAGGTGTTGACGTTTGTGCGCACAATGCCGCAGTCGCCCTCGACCATGGCTACTATGAGCTGGCTCGTATCTGGGGACTTATTGAGCTTATTCTGCACGAATATAGATCGCCGCCCACTCTTCCTTCCCGAAACGATGCAAAAAAAGCTTCACATATTCAACGGAAAGACAGCGCTATAGACCTGAGCTATGACAAACAATCTCCTACGGACACAGCAAGCAGTGTCATTCAATGGGGTGACCACCCTTTCAGTGGCCATTGGCTCATTCCGGCGCTCTTCAACTACTTTGAACGAATAGGCGACCTTCAAATGGTTGCAATGCTCTCCTGCGTTCTTTACGAGCGAAAGCTCGAGAGTGCTAAGCCGGAGAAGGTATCCAAGACAGTATCAAGACGAGCACATCACTCGTTTTCTTTAGGTCATTACGATGCCCCTGCCATGGGGGTGTACAAGTCGCAAGCGGTCACACCTCTTGGCTCCATGCCGAAGGATACCCACGCTGCTACTGCTGCGCAGAGTTCTGGACGCTCATCATCTGAAATGTGGCGCACTGGTTCCACTCCGCCATATTCCACTGGCACGACACCTCCTTTCCTTTCTCGTTTTGGTGGGTTACCGGTAGAGAGAAAGGCGGTTACTCAGAACCCGTCATTAGCTGCCTCTCCGGATCAACAGTCGCAGCCACGAAGCAGTGGCTCTGGGCTTGGTTCTGTTCTTGCTTCATCCTTTTCGCGATCGTTTGCATTTGGTCCGTCCTCAGCGTCTCCTCCTGCAGGTGACCTGCTCAGAAAAGGACAAGGGAGTCCTCATGCGGCGGGGGGCTCCGGTACATGGGCTAACAATGCCATCACGGCGAGACCTGCCTCTGCAATTCCAGACTATTTGACTACATCTACCCCAGTTACCTCGCGAGTGCACTCTGACACGGAGAGTGACAGGCCTCGGATCTCGAACGGCACAGGCAAGGTCCGGATAACACTAAAGAACAAAGGCGCATTTGACAGTGATAGCACAACGCAGAACCTATTCCTTGACCCGAAGAAAGAAATGCTCTATCGATCGTATCGTACAGCTTACGCGCACCTTCTCTTGATCTGGGGATTACCAGTACAGCGCAGCGAAATGCTGAAAATCGGCGACACGGCTATGCAATTGCACGGTGATTACCCTCGGTATCGGAATCCTAACAGCCCTAAAGACACATTCCCACCTTCGACTTTTGTGCGAAAAAGCTCACCTGGGATCTCAGCGGGTGAGGCTATCAAGGGCTTAGATATCCAACGGCATTGCATCGGATGTGGCCACGCTCTACAGTTATCCATTTTCGCAATCCAAGATGTGGCAGATGCAGCAGTAGCGGCTGCGAAGAATAATGTCAAGGGAGGTTCTGCATCAATGGTCTGTCCGAACTGCAAGCCCTCACGCCAGTTACCACTCAAGTTACCATGCATTATATGTCGTGAAGTGGTTGAAGGAATGCTCGCACCTTGCCTCGGGTGCGGCCACGTCTGTTGCTTCAACTGCCACCGCGATTGGCACTCAACCCTTTCGCAAGATCTACGCAGCGAAGTTAACGACCAAGAGCTGGATTCACAGTTTTGCCCTAGTGGCTGTGGCTGTAAATGCGCAGACCACGCTGAGCCCGACTTTTCGGCGCCATGGAACTCCCCTCCCTCCCCTTTAACTGAGGGCAACAGTTCCATGCATAGGCATGAGTCCAAGCGTTCAGAGAGCTCAAGGTCCACCGACTTCCTGGCCACCTCTGGTCAGACTGACGAAGACCTGGAACACTGGGGGGCATCACCTTTTGCCTCCCTCGCCCGAGGGTTAGGTGGCGGTCTCAGCAGAGGGCTGCGTGGCAAGGAGGACAAGCGGAAAACTAGAGCCCCGAACTCTGCTTTTGTTCCCAAGAGATCATCTATGAATCAGGTTCTGAGCTGATATTGCGCGCTTGTAATGTATATATATAAACAATATACCCCCTCACGTGCGAGGAATGCAATTAATTCTACTCCACATGCTCACTACTCTCGGCATAGAACTGCAAAGCCCTAGCCACGACCGACCTTTACTCAAAAATAACAGGCACTTCATAAGAAACCCTCGTAACCCCCTTCTGCCTCCCAATCTTCCGAATCAGAATCCTCCCCGTTGCCCCCGTATGCTCCACATGTGTCCCTCCACACGGATTCGCATCAACCTCCCCAATCTCCGCTATCCTCACCCGTCCCATCCCACCAACCTCCCTCCCTTCCACCATATCCAGTTCCTCCTTCCGCCTCTCAACCTCCTCCTCATCCCACCAGCTGATCCTCACAGAAAGCTGCTGCGCAACTATCTCGTCCACCTTATCCTGGATAGCCCCCTTGTGCTCGTTATACAACATCCCTTCAAACTCCATACTCGCTTCCCCGGGGAAGTGGTTTGCTTTCACCTTCTTCCTCTCACCCAGCACAGGCGCAAGGAGACGCATCGCAAGCCCAAGGATATGGCCTGCCGTGTGCAGTCGGGAATGGTAGTTGCGTTTCTGGCTGTCTATTCGCAGGGACACTTCCTTCGACATCTGGTTTCCATTGAAACACAGCTGCGCACCTAGTAGAATTTCCGACGACGGCGAAGTCGCGAACCGTCCAAAATGCAGAATCGACCCATCGCTCGTTTTCCGGACGAGGAGGACCTCGAATTCAAAGGCCCCTTTACTGGCATCTTCTTCTTCTTTTTCTCCTTCGTTATTGAGATTATTACTCTGGATCCGGCTCTCTGAGGAGACAATCACCCCCGTATCGCTTGGCTGACCGCCGCCCTGTGGGTAGAAGATCGTTGTCCTGGTTGTGAGTGCGAAGTCCTCCGGTTGGATATTCTTTGCGAGGCGCTTGACTTCCTCGTCTAGGGTTGCCACCTGTTGGATGGAGGTGAGGGTTGTTGTGGAGGTGTGGAGGGAGGCGTCGGTTAGATAGAGGGGGGTGCACCTGCAGGTGGCGAGGGGGTCCGGCTTTGGATGATGTTAATTATGGTAACTGGTCTATATGTACCTAGATAGAGTATTTGTGGACAACTGGAGGGGATGCGCACGTACCATTTGCGTAGGTGGTTTGGGTCTGCGACTCTTCTAGGTACCTAAGGAGAATCTTTTGGGTTTATATTGGGTGGGGATGATTGATGCGGAATAGTATCAAATTTATATCCTAGGCTAGGTATCTATCTACCTACTGACTAACTACTGAGCTTATCGGGGTTGGGCCGGCTTGGCTGGGTGGGGATGATCGGATCGCCAACATTGCCGTTTGGAGTAGACTGTTATGGATGCTCATATCAAGGATTGCACTATGAGAACGGACTGCTTTTTCCCTTGAAGTCACTTGGCTACAGAATCTGTCAGAGAGGCAACGATAACTAACCCTGGAGTCAAGGTTGCTAGCAACATATGGATGCGCGGAGAACTCCAGCGCCTATATCTTTATTAAATATAGATGTACTGTAGGAAAGTACGATGCATCGTGGTCCATAACTGAGTCGCATTCTCTAGATAAGACTATCTGGGCTAAAAGACAACTATCCACCCAAGAAGGCCCAAAACAAGAGGCATTCAGAAGTAATTCAGAAGTAATTACTGAATGACAACAGCGATATGGTCATCCATATAATTAGAAATTTCTCCAAGAAAGCAAGCGGCGAGGATAGAAACCCCCCCGAATGCGATACTGGTGTAGTAAACCCACTTGTAGCTCTCAGAGTATGCTAGTTGACCGGCTTTGACGACAGCATCATACGCAGCTTCATTCCCTGCAATCCCTGGAATATGGTGCAGCCCTTCAAGGAGGGCGCTGGATGTAAGCTCGATCGCCTCGGTGATGAGCTTGACATCCGTGATGTTGAGCTGGGTTATCATGACGCCACCAATGTAGTGTTCGGCGTTTGGGACGAATTTTGATACAAAGACGTTGTAGTAAATCGTGTAGCCGATGCTGCCACCGACGACACGGATGGAAAGGGTGAGGGCGGAAATTGTGGCGATGAGGTCCTGCTCAGTGGTTAGAATGCCGTAAGTAGTGTATTTGAGTGGGAGGGACCATACATCTGGACAGATTATAGTGGTGATGATTGAAGCGGGAACGACAATCCCACCGATTCCCAAGCCCGCAATGACCAGGATACCCCATAGTTGGTACAGGTTGTCAGTGTCGGCAACAGCCATTGCACCGCATCCTGTAGGAGGTCAGCTGCCTGGATCAAACACTCTTGCTGTTAAAATTGGACAGACCTGCTGTCATTAGAACGCTGCTGGCGACTAAGAGCTCCTTGTTGTGGCCGCGGAAGACACTGAGTAGCCATAGGACGATGCAGGCGCCAAACATGATCCCAAAGCCAATAGGAAGACTGCGGATACCAAGGTCAACCGGATCATGGCCGTACACGTTATGAGCCTGCGTTGGCCAGAACATAAGGACGGAGAAGAAATTCGCGCCAGAAATGAATGTGATGACGAGCGTCAGGCCGAGGGTACGAGGTTCTTGCTTCAGACGGCTGGGAACGATAGGATATTCTGCACCATAGGCTTCCCAGAGACCGAAGGCGACTAACAGGACGAGCCCAAGGATGAGGGGGACAAGGACATGTGCAGAATCCCAATCGTACTGTGGTAGCCTCATTAGCAAGTTCAAGCCTAAGCATTGAGATGGATGAGGAAGAGTACCTGATATCCGCCCCATTGCATGCCAGCCATAAAGAGGATCAGACCGGCGATGCTGAGGAAGCCGCCGAGGTAGTCAACCCGCCTGATAATTTCCAGTCTGCTTAGGCCTTCTGAATTTACACGAGGAGGTGGAAAGTAGAACAGCGCGGTTATTACCAGCCCGAGCCCGTTCCATACTGCGCAGAACGTGCCGACGTGACGCCAACTGCCCGCATCAGCAATCAGCTGGGCCCACAGGACGGATGGAGCGAAGGGAGCGATCGTGAAGATCAAGACCGCGACATATTTGCCTCGCTTTCGCGCCGGGGCCATCTCGGACGTTGCAGCCAGTGCGGTGAGCTCGGCAACTCCTGCACCCGCACCTGCAATAGCCATACCGGCTACAATGGAATCAGTATCTCATTGGTTCGGGGTGTGGAGAGTTAATTTGAGAGAACATACCGATGAAGACGTTCATTGTCTCAGCTGTTGAGCAAACGATCGATCCAATAGTAACGAGAGTAACGCCAATGAGTGCGACATAACGACGGCCAATAAGATCAGAAAGGGACCCAACGAAAGGGCAGACACCAGCTAGAGCCAGCAAATTCGCAAGGACCTATCCAGAAATAGAAAGTTAGCTGCCGTTGCGTTGCCTCGAGTAAAAGATCGATGCAAGGAAACCTACAAACCAGACCCATCTGTCCACTCCTCCAATGTCGGCGTAGACGATGGGAGGGATACCACCAAAAAGATAAACAGGAACCTGACTCCCGGTCCAGAGGAAGGCCATGGCTGTGAAGCTCATGAAACGACGAAAAGTCATCTATTAGTCACGGTCAGCAAGCATGATTCTTTGCATAGTTCCAGCCTCCAAGCTGTATCACCGTGTACCTTAGTATTGACATCTTCAAAACCTCCAGTTTCGTCCGCGTGAACTCCGGCAACTTCTTGATGAGTCGATTCGGGCTTCGCAATGGGATCAAGCCGGATGGCGGTATTCTCTTCCTCGTGAGACTGACCGGAATCGGTACGAGTCGAAGCCATCTTGACGGATACTGCTGGGCGTGAATTCAAGACGGTAGGAGAACAGCAGGCGTTCTTAAAGAAAACACAAGCTGGATAAAAAAGTCAAAGAAAGCAGAAAAATTTCTGGGGTCAGATGTGACACAAGGTAGTGAAACACCCATGTAGTCCACAGCCGAAGGTCCAGGAAAGCCAGAGCAATGAGCATAATATACTGCGGGTCACACCAAGACTCTCAGAATAAAGAAGCCCCCCATTAGCCCCTCTCTTATGCCGCGGCTCTGATGCTTGTTTACAGCATCAGGTTGCGGGGATGAAGCTCTGTCATCCCAACTACCACGACCAACGATTAGCATTAAGGGCATTCGGCCAGTCGGCTGCGACGTCCCTCTGAGACGGCCGAGGTATTTATCAAGATCTGGGAGCACCATTGCCGACAGGGGAGGCATCGCTTTAGTTGGATGAAAGGAGCTAAACATCCCAACGGAATGCGGGGGAAGCTACCTACGGCACCCTAAGCAAAAACGTGGAGGTGGAGAAACCAGGAAAGGATTGAGACGGGGAAGCCAGAGCACAAGATCCAATAGCACGGGCTGGAACGGCGCTTGAACTATTTAGTAGTCGCTAGTCGAAGTCAAAACTTCTGTCATGGGAGTGGGGACAAATCATCTTGAGCCTTGGATGCTTTACAGAGGCTTCGACCCGGATCCTTGATCGACTTTGTGCTGCGTGACCGGAAATTTTACGCGACTCAAACCGACGAACAAGACCTAGCCTGGTGCCAAACACGCTCTTCTCTTCTACGGTCAAACTTGGTTCAAGTAGCTCGAGAATAGCAGGGGTCGATCGAACCAGACGACGGTGTAATGGAAGACTGCGTTGCTCTTGCTTGATTCCCTTCCATATCATCATTCCTAGAGAACCGTTGCTGAGAATTCCTTAGACAGGAGTTATCTTGTGCTAATATCAGGTAGGGCTCCGTACTCTGGCTTGAGATGACAAAAGACATGGGCTTCTTAACCCCAGACTTCAATACGACTCTCCTAACCGCCGCAACTTGTATCCTCGTGGGACGACAAAAAGGCCGGAAGCTTCGACACAAAGTTTCCCCATTTCATCTCGCACTTCACCTTTCACGTAAGCCTTGCGATCCGTACTTCGTTCCTGATCTAAAGTCGCGTGAACAGTATAAAACCTCATTGACCAAGAGAGGCTCCGATAATTAACATCCAAATTCGCAGTGACTGCTGTGCGCTCGGGCAGATTCTGGATTGCGACACGGGCTAGATGTTCATCAAGTATGGTGGCGAGCGCTCCGCCATGGACAACAGTCGGCCATCCTTCCATACCATTTCCAAGGTGCACGACATTGATAGCTTTCTTCTCTTTGTTATTCCAGAAGACTTTCTATTGAGACCAATCAGTTAGCGAGAACGATCAGTCTTCCCAGGCCGGCGCTCCTTCGATGATTTCTTCCTTCTCTTCTGTTTTCCCCGGGGAAACTTTGACGCAGCGTTTGGCTCAGCACCCAAACACCGAGAAGCATTGCGTATTCCATCAAGGAGGGAAAGCCCCGCCAAGTAAAACAATCATGACATAGCCACACACCTGCATCCCTAACCCTCTGCTCCCAGCCAGCGGACCAGACGTCAGTCTTTGGTCTTTCTCATCTCCAGAGTAGTTTCCATACACGTCCGTCTCGATATAATTAGGATCCTTGCGCAGCAGTTGCACGACGGGCAAATAGTCGAAACCTTCCTGCAGGTCTCTCATCATCTCCTGATCGACCTGTGACCCCGGTTTCGCAGGCTCCAATATCAATCCGTCGCGGAGGAACGCGAAAGAATAGCCAAGAAAACCAAAAATTCCCGCATAAAGAAGCCGGCGTGGCCATATCCGTTTCTCAGGGGTCTGTCGGTAGGTCATGCTGCTGGCATTTCTGGAGCCACGAATGAAAGTCGGGGCGATTGGTCGGAATTGAGTTGCGACATAGCGCAATTGGCAGCGTAAAATCTGACGAGGCCCGAACATTGTTGTCACATTGCAAGGTTACGGTGCAATTGCCATGCGGAGACGAGCCAAAAAGTCGCAATGGAGATAACTGCGGAATTGACCCGAGGCTCTGCTCACGTGATGTACCTCTCTTCTAGGAAAGTGGTCTGGATTCTTCAATAACTACATTGAAAACATTATTGATAAACTTGCTTACTTGATTCTTACTTCTCATGAAGGCGCTTTTCAAAGCAACCAAGTAAAACGCATCACCATCCTATCCGGAGGAACAGTACTGTCTGAAGTATGGGTGAAAAGAGAATATCGAAACACCAAAAGAGCTCATGAGATAATTCCTAAGTCATCGTGTAGTCCGTCACTTTTGAGAATAAGACTGTACTAGACATATCCCTGTATGAACAAATCTATTCCGTAGCTGGCAGGTCGACGGCACGGTAGAGAAGGATAAGGGCCGAGTGAGATTCACCTGATCAAGTCCGGTTAGCAAGGTTTATCTTTTGGGAGAACTGGGAGGATAGAAACAGGACCAGAGAAAGGAAGAAACTTACCTCCACCAGCTAGAGTCTCAATCTTGGAACCCTCCACTTCAGTCACCTTGTCGTCGTTGAACCACCACCACTTGTCTTCATGGTCTTCTTTACCGTTACTGCTCTGCTTTTTCACGTACGAGGTATAATGACCGCTATCGGCACTAGCACCTTGATGAGTGATTACACCTCTTAGTTCATACAGCCCTGACTTGTTGGTGCCGTTGTCTGCTGCAAGCTTCGGATTAAGAAGCTCAGCCAGCTCTTTCTTAGCTGCGAGAATGGAGGCGGCCTTCTCTGCTTCATACTCCGCATCAGTTTTGAATGAATCGGTCATTGTGACATCGTCATCCTTCCTCGAATCCTTCGGTTCATCTTTGCGTTCCTCCGTAGCCTTCTTCTTTTGCATGGGCTCCATGCTAGAAGCCTCTTCATTCGGCTCGGCCTCTCTTTGCCGGGCGAGCTTTTGACGTTTCCGGGCACGCTCAATGTCAAGCTCCTCCTTCCGAATATCCCGTACTTTGTCCCGAACGGGAACGAGCTGCTTCTTGAGCTCATCGGTGCAGAAGTCAACCACGTCAAGCTCAGCAGGGAACGTAACTTTGCGCATAATCTTCGCTTTCTTCTGGGTCTCGCGTTTCCAGAAGAAGCGGACGAAATGGACTGTTAGATACTTAGGCAAACGGGCGATGCGTGAGCGCTTTGTATATACGGCGTCGCGGTCCAAAGTCGGCGAATGCTTCTCGATCTTCTCCTCTAGGCCTGCCAAAATACCATCGTGGAGATGATTTGTCTCTTTACCGATGTGGCAATCAAGCTTGTAGAAGACGTCTGAGCTCTCGCTTGGCTGTTCACCGGCCTCCTTCGCCGCCGGCTCATCGCATTCAGTCACAGACTCAAATCGTCCGCCAAAATACTTGTCCACGAATGAAACTTCTTCAGTGGTTTCTCCTTCGCCTTCCTTGATCATTAGCTTCTGCCGCAGTAACGATATGATCTGGGACCAGGCCTCTTCCGCATCCTGCTGGGCATATCCATGGCCGTTTCGGTCTTTTTGGGCAAATTGAGGATAAACATTTCGCAAAGCGTTGAGGAACATGAGAGGAGGAAACCCTTCCTGCGTTTCTGACATCTGTTTGAAAAGGTCCTTCAGAGAGGAAGTGAGGTCCATAGAAGACCCAAGACCACCAAGTCCCATGCTGCTGAGACTGGAAAGACTAGAGCCACCACCAGTGTTCCTAGATGGGCGATATCTCTGAAGCTCCTCATGTAGCTCGGGGACACTCCTCAGCGTCTGCAGAGTCGAGTTGAGATAACACGTATTTCCAAGATTCTGTAGCCCAGCTGGATAAGCTCCTTCTGCTCTGGCAGCTTCCGCTTCGGTCATGTCTTCAAGAAATTTCACTGCTTCTTTCGGCCGTCCCAAGTCTCCAGCACCCTGACCCCCCGAAGGGGTGCCCATCATCATGAATGTCTGGCCCGGTTTAGCATTGAGGGACGAGAGTAAGGTATCATCTTTGAGCTGGCCACCCTTCACTAGAATTTTCTGTCGCTCCGGCTCAACCCCGGTAAGGGAATATAGCTGAAATTTGAATGTTTCGCCGTTGGAACTTGGGTCGAGCTCGACATCATAGCGCTTGCCTTGGTGTTTGACGATAACTGCGGTGCAGGATTAGCTTCGCCATGGCCAGTCCAAAAGAACATATTTGGGGTAGAAAGAATACCTGGTATAGAGGCCATTTTGTGTCCTCCTGGGGATCTCCTAAAGTGCAAATGATGTCTTCTATCAAACTTTTCAAAGAAGAGTTGTAGTGGCGTAAATACATAGGCTGGTCAGCTCCTGGAGAGGCGTGGGGCTAATATTGCAAACAAAGCAAACAGCTCCAGGTTACCACTTGTACTCCGTACACTGCGGGACCTTGCTCCGTCTCCAGGAGCTGACCACTCACCACTCCTGGGTCTGATTCACCACTCTCCCTATTACCAACGCCTGGACGGGCCTTACTGATGTCCTAGAAGCTGGACTTGTGGGAATCCTGTTTCTATTTCAACTAAGAGTGGTGAAGTTGGTGCTTCCTTGCTCACCGCTCGAGCTCGCCATCCCCCCAGATAGCTGCGTTATACGTCACCCCCCATTATGGTTGGTAGCAACTGATCCAAGCAGTCCTAGAATTATAGCTAACAGTTGCAGTCTCAATCATTGCGCCCTTACCTTCAATGCGTCCGGTCTTCGCTGACCGCAGCGCTTGCCATTTCCAACTTCGCTTCCCAAACCTCCGAGAGACATAATGTGCCGGAAATCGAGGCTGCAAGCTCTCCCGAGCTCCTCCTCAACCCCCTGACAGTCTCGCGAAACGAGAACGAGAAGGTCCTGATTGAGCCTAGTGTAAATAGCGTTCGTGTCAGTATCCGGATAAAGCAAGCCGATGAGATTGAGCATAGTACGGAGCCGTACAGACCATGTTGGACAGGAGCTACGAACTAATGAGATGCTAGTCTTGGTCCATAAGTTTACACGGTTTCTGACGATGCGCGCCGAATCATTCTTTATCTTGCGAAGAAAGCCGGTGAAGGTATTTAAGTCGACGGTCTGGGCCCACAGCCGCTCAAAAATCTAACAGATGAACAGGGTTATGATATATCCTTCCTCATTACGAACTTCCATACCGAAGCAATGCTCAAGCACAAACTGGTGGATTTCATTCTTCAATTCATGGAGGAGGTGGATAAGGAGATTTCCGAGATGAAGCTTTTCGTACGTGTCCCCTACCCTCGCTAATATGCTTGTATGGTAGTGCTGATGGTAGCAGTTGAATGCCCGCGCTAGATTTGTCGCTGAATCTTTCTTGACACCGGTAAGCACTGTCGACGAGCTTAGAGTTTCCGTTTCTGACTGAGACTACAGTTTGACTAGACTACGAAGCTTCACCTTATGATGTACCGAACTATGCATCGGCCCCGTCCTCTGTACAAGTTGTCTGGGCCGATCTGGAGTCAACTCTATTGGAGCTCTTCTTGCTCCCCGACCTCTATCTGGAGGTCACTACAAAGAGCTATCCGTTGCGTGTTGTTTACCCGGGGGCCTACTCTGTATTACTGGTCACTCCATTGTCCTGTGTATAAAGACAACTCCCCCAATATTTCTCTTCCCAATACATGCCTACATTGTCAGAATTGGCAACGCCGCCTTTCTTTTCAATGCTTCATTGATCCTATAAAAACGGATTCACGATGCTTCTAGTCTATAAATTCCGTCCCTGCTATCTCGAACCCTCCGAAGCTTTGCAATCAACGCCATGATCGGCTGTGGGCCTTAGAAGTTTCTATGTCAAGTTTACCTGGGATGCAAGTGCCACAAATGCGTCTAGAGGGACATCGGCACTGAAAAAGGTCGAATTGCTGATAGATCTCTCAGTCTCTGCTTCGCTCACTCGCAATATCCTGTTTCTGCACGACTTAACTCTTGATACCGGCTCATCAAGTTCATAGGCCATGGTCAGTTCAAAACCCCAGAGCTGAAGAAGTAGCTCCAATTTGATGTGCCGCCGGCTTTAGCTTCTGAATGACTGGCTGGCGCCACAAGCATCTTTTGGGTGTTGTTTTAGAACCATTGTCTCTTTACCTACCTATCTAAGGATGTTAAACAGTATCACTCACCGTTCATACCGCAAAGTCTCAGCTCATACCAGATGAGAACATGAGCGTGCCTCTTCTAAAGAAATTCACCACTGTCTGAGAAAATCCTCATGAATGGCCTCGGCGTGCGCAATGGCGACGGTGACAATAGGTTTCACCTTTCCTCCAAATACCTCTCACTTTCATCTCCTCTGCATTCTCTTTCTCTTCCCATCCCCTTCAACACTCTGTTTTTTTATCCAATTCAACGACTCTTGGACATCTCAAGTCTGCTGTCAAGTCTCCTTCCTGAGCTCAACATGAATCCCTACTCACCGGCCTTCGTACCTGGCCACGGCCGTCAGCAGAGCCAGCTTAGGAGCGACCTTGACGGCAGTAACACTACCGCTCAGTCTTCGTCCACGGACGCCGGCTCGATCCTTTCCCGTCAAACTGTTATCCAGGCGATGGATACGGCGTCTATTAACGGCCCCAGGCCGCATGGACGGTCTCTTAGCTTAGTGATCCCGAGCTCAATGGCTCAGCTTCCATACAAGCCCCGTCAGACTGAGATTGTTTCGCCGATATCTCACCGCACCACGGCTTCGCTGATGCACAAACTGAATAGACTTGATATTCAAGATACTGCTGAGAGCTCCCACGTTCTTGCTGCCTATAGACAGAGTGTTGACAGGGCCACCAAGCCTAGTGAGATGCCAATCGGTAGCTTGGTCCACCTGATGGAAGTCCCTAAGTGGGGTGTTGTCAAGATCTCAAACGTAAGTGTTAGGTAGAACAAGAACCCAATCAAGACCACTGCTTGGCTGACTTGGATATAGATTCCCTACTCCATCACGAAGCAGGAAATTTCTCAATTCCTTGGCCGCCAGGCGCGCTTGGTTCCCGCTGACAAGGGCTGCGCAATACATATAATAATGGAGCGATCTACTGCGAAGACCATGGATTGTTATGCTGAATTTCAGACCCCTAGGGATGCAAAGGACACTGTCACGAGGATTAACCGCTCTTACGAGAATGGGCGTGCTCCTCGCCTGGGAAATCGCCATGTCGACGTCGAAGTAACTAACCAGGACGAGTTGCTGAGAGACTTGTTTCCACGTGCCAAGTGTATTGTCTGGAAAGATGGGATGCCCTATGTCATGCCAAACAATGACCAATATTGTTCTGGCTTCAGCGGCTTTTTCACCTGCGAGGAAATTATTCTTGCTATTCGCCATGCAGAAATCCCTCATCGTGTAAGTACAGGCAATCTCTTCTCCTAACGCAAAGTGGCTGAACACAAATTTCAGTCCCCTTTCTGTGAAAAATGTCCTCAGCGTACCTACGAGTCCACCATAAGCACGCTCCATAAGGTAAAGCTACTTGATACCGATTCCGATTCCGATTGTTTTACGTACTTATCCAACGCTAACTGGTTCATTTCCGACGTAGTTTCCCTGGTACGCTACTGAGCTCTATACCGTGCATGATCGCAACCAATTATTTGAGCTGGCAAATCGTCACATACAATCCCTCGTCTCCCGTATCAAGAGGGTTAATACTGTCGGACTTGATCAGAAACTCCTGCATGATCTCCTGCAGGCTGGTCTGAAGTGCCCCGCTTTCAATGAACGCCAGAAGTACACCCTCTGCATCAATTCGGAGATAACGAATGAAATAATGAAATTCCCGGAATTGGGCAAATGGTTCCCTTTTGACACCCTCGTCAAGATGCCCAATTTCCACGATGATATTCACATGGTGGGTGTATTCCCTGCCTTTATATTATTTATTGACTGGACTTGAGTATACTGATTTTCCCAGTACTTTGCGAGCCTTATTTCTCAGGGCACCGATCCCAAGGTGGAGGGTTTCGGCCTTTGCAATAGTTATCCCACGAATCACCCTGCCCTTCTCTCCCTATACGGACGTGTTTGGTATGAATGGGCGCAGACTGGTTCTGATCGTATTTCTTGGGAGACGGCCGTTAATCATGAGTTGGTCATCCTCTCTAGTCTCGTCTTCAGCGGCTGGATCAATGACGACATGAACAACGTCTCCAACCTAAGAAGCGTATCTGGAGAGTCCTCAATCTCAGTCGCGCCTGCCCAAGCATTTTGTCCTCATGAGTCTCATTCTCCTTGCGAAAGAGAGAAAAGCCAAGCTCGAACCGAGTCGTCTTCTCGTGCTGGTTTCCATGCAACTTCTCGTCGGGCAAGTGAGTCGGCAAGCATCGGCCGCGGGGTTACTCTCAACGCTGGAAGCCCTTGGAACCAGAAGCTTCTTCTGTATCCCCCGAGCAGAGAGCGTCCAACGCATCGTGGACATCGCAATACCCAGTCATCCCCGATGTGTCTCCCATCCCCCTCTACGAACCCCTGGGGGCAGGAAACCCCGATATAACCAGACTCGCCAAGAATCTTCCCCATGGATTGGAGAGCCAGAATTTATTTTCCCTATCATGATTTCCCGGTGGTTCCTGAATTGTGCGTTAACAGCAGTCCAACAAGAAGACAGGTGCCGCCTGATAATTTGCTGCATGAATGGCGTTCCGGTAATGTGTTTTTGGGATCCCTTCAGGTTTGCTTCTACCCATACAATAGTACGGAGAGATCACGGCTACGATTTGGTCTATTTGGATGGTGGATGTCATTTTGACAATTATCAAGGTCTATGATATCATCGTTATGGTTTTGAATTGGATGAAGAACGCTTGGGAGACTTGAATACTCCTTTTTTTGTTTCTATTTGTGTCCTCTTGCTTCCTTTTTCCCCTTTACTGTTTCAATCGTGCGTCTCTTCTACTGTCTCCGTCCAATTCAGGGCGGCTACAGTAATTTTTGGAGAGGAGATCTCCGTTTCCAGCGCCGGAGTATCGGAAGATTAGTTCAACTAAATTGCAATTGGAACATTATTTATAGCTGATCCATGCTGAGACTACGTATCTAATGCAATCCGAAATTCTTGCTCCTCGTCTTGGACCGATTGGCTATGCACCTGCTTGGCCTGATTCTCGAGCAGCTTCTTCCTAGCTAGGCCTTCAGCTCTCTTCCTCTCCTTCCGTACTTCTGGGTCTTCCCACCCAGGGAATCTTGTCCTCCCCTTTGTCTTCCCGCTAGGCTGATCCTGCGAACACGCATTCAACAGTGTTGTCCTGAATCTCTCTCTGCGTTCCGAGTTGACTGAGAATCGCTCATTTGCAATGGCGACCAACATCCGGAGATATTCTTCCGTTACCAAGCTGCGAATCACAGGTTCACCGTTGTCGTCATCTTCACAATAGCCAACGACAGACTCCAGTGCCAGGCCTGCAGACCTCACGGCGACAATAGGACTAGGACCTTCGTCACCCCCTTCCAGACAACGTAGACCCTGCAGCCCGCTTTCACGAAATCCCGAACTAGACGCGGATGATAAAACTGGCTGGGCGTGCTGAAGTGTAGCCGCCATGATGTGGAGGATCTGTTGATACTCTTATTAGCGTGCTCGTCTCCTAAATCCAGTAGGGTAAGAAATATAGGATAGGGAAGAAGTGAAACCGAACTCCAAAGAAAAGTATTTCCACTGAGAAAATGCGAAACAGTCGACTGAAGGCCCAAACACACAGTCGACAAGCAAACAGTCAATGAAAGGCAGAAGTATGGTACTCACCATGGGCTCAAAATGGAAGCGCACGAGACGTGGGGCCTGGCTTTCTTTGTCGACGGCCGGTGGCTTCCCATCTCCAGGAATCATCCCAAAGGCCCTCTGCAGAGGCCCCGGCTGATCCTCTTTATGCTGGTCGTTTCCTTTGAGCTCCGCGCCACAGCTCTCCATAATCAATGGCTCGTGAGAGACATACAACCATTTCCCCGCTCCTTTCCCGCCAGAGGCCGCGAACTTCCTTGGATCAGACGACCGTGTTTCTTGCTGCGTGTGGCTCCTTCTTCCTTCTAAGAATACGCTGATCCGGCCGGCACAGCTGCTAGTGGTCACTAAGCCCGGCAGAGCATTGATTTCTTCAATGAGATCTCGGATTCCCTCGTCCACGGAACCTTTTGGCGAGAGATCCGTATATTCATCATCTGGAGCCGAGAGATCTGCAAGGATTTTGCTTTTGCGAGATACGAAGGTTTGTGGGATCTTTTCCATGTTTTCGGGTTTCTGTTCTCTTATTTCTGTCCTGAACTAACCTGTCGTTTTATTATAGGGGATACTTGCTTCGAGGGTGTATAATAAAACCAAGCTGGCCCTTTCTTTTCGTTCCTCCAGAGTCTTATGTTCTGCAGCGAGACTTCAGAGAAACGGGGATCAGCACCACCAAGCAAAATGACAAAGGAAAATATTCAAAGACACATCAACGGTCCGAGGTACAGAAGGTGCACTGAGCCCTACCAGAGAGAAGTGCCTACCCTGGCGCGTTCTTAATTCGTCTTAACGTGCTTGTTCCGAAAATCCTTCAGAAAACGACTTCGGTGGCCCGTGGGTACACAGCCTGCGGGAACTAAAATTGAAGATAAGTGGTGCCAGGAGCTCGCCGCCCCTTCCACAGTCCACACGAACGGCTGCCCCATAAGCTACCAATCCCTTGGCCTTACACCGTTCTTTGTACCATTATTATTATTGTACGCGAGCCACCTGGGCATGCCCGTCCGTGGACGGCTTATAAGTTCTCTATGTTACCCGTCATCCGCTTTTCTTCCACAACGCATTCATTTTGAAGTAGCCATCCTGCACAGAAACTCCCAGTGTCACCTATTTGCTCTAATATCAAAATTATTATTCGGCTTTCACTTGTTCAAAGCCCAGCTCCCGTTGCCATGCCTCGACCATCTCGATCGACTCGGCCCGCTCCCGCGCCGGCGGCAGAAGCTCCAGAACCGGCGCGAAAAAGACGCGCCTCCGCCAGAATTGCTGGAGCCTCAAGTACGGCGCTAAAGAAGCAAAAGTACGATTCCGATTCCCCTGACAATCATGTGAAATCCACCGCCAAGAAAAGCAAATATTTTCAGACAAACGAGCCAAAGAAGACCAAGGGTAAGGCAAAGCGTTCAAAGAAGAAGCCGAAGGACGACTACACTGCTTCCCCTGATCCGGAACGGAATTCCTCCGACACGGATTCGGATTTTTGGCGCGAAGAGCAGACGTCCACAGCAGGAAAGGAAGCGGTTGGGCGAGCCATCAAAGCTTTTGCACAGAAACGAGAGGGCAAATCAGAAGCGCCGGGATCTTCGAAAAAGAAGGAATTATGGCGAGAAGGTGTCAAGACTGGCCTTGGGCCTGGAAAAGAGGTCTTCATCAAGAAGCCCAAAGCACGGGACCCAGGAGACGTTCCTTATTGCGATGAAACCCTTCACCCGCATACTATGCTCTTCCTGAGTGACCTGGCCCGAAACAATGAGAGGCAATGGCTTAAAGGTAATATACTCGCCCGAACATGTGTAAAGTCGGAATACTGACCATGGACCGAATAGCACATGATGCAGACTACCGCAACTCGAAAAGGGATTGGGATACCTTTGTTGAGACGTTGACAGAGAAGATCATAGAGCAGGACAGTACAATCCCTGAACTACCTGCAAAGGATCTGGTGAGACCGTGCCCAGGGAACGAGGATAAGATAACTGACCTGGACGATGCTTTAGGTTTTCCGCATCCACAGAGACATCAGATTCAGCAAGGATCCCACACCATATAAGGTATGTGGACTTGATATGCACGGGTCGGCGCATGTCTATGCATACCTGAAGACTGGGCTAACCGAAATAACTGAACAGACGCACTTCTCAGCTGCCTGGTAGGTCGATGCGTATTAAACAGAAAGAGGACGTCGGCTTAAGAAGGGAGCAGGTCCCGCACGGGCAAAAAAGGCCCTTACGCCGCATATTATGTCCACTGCCAGCCAGGGGCCAGCTTCGTCGGTAAGTTCGGCTTGGAGAAAGACATCACTTTTTCCCACCGCTATACCCGGCACCATTGCCCTCACTATGTTTCCCTCGGCCTGTTTCTTCCTCCCTTCGAACTTTCCTCACTGTCTGGGCGAGTAGAGAGTACGGCTAAGCGGTCGCGCCTTCCACTTGCTTATACGACGTCGTTTCAACCATCATTACAGAGTTTTAACGATATTCGGTGTTTTAGGCTCGGGTCTCTGGAATCCAGAGGCCGATAAACTGGCTCTTCTTCGAGAAGACATTGATGCGAACTCGCAGAACCTGAAAGCGGTTCTCAGAGAGAAACGTATACGAGAAGAGATTTTCGGCGGTATATCTGACAATGAAGATAAAGCTGTGGATGCTTTTGTTAGCCAAAACAGTGAGAGTGCGCTCAAGACCAAGCCAAAGGTAGGGACGTTGTTTTCATCTTACGTTAGTCGCACCAGGCTGTGAAAGCCTAAGCATCTGCCCTCCATTGGTTTCAAAATTCCCATATCCCTCTTGCTTTGTCTCGAGGTCGTGATGTCAATGGGCGGCGGAAATTCTCGAGTCGCCCAGAGTTGTCGCGTCTTTCGGGCGCGATCCGTTTATCACGAGCATCATTCTCCATACAAGATCATTCCCTGTTGCGCATATTCCAGAGTCTACAGAAAAATGGGCTCGGAACGGCGAGAGTTGAGATGGTACTGGAAAGCCTGATGGATTTGAGGCCGCACTCCTAAAGAACGAACCTTGGCGGCTGTCTCACCCACTGGCCCGGATCCTCGCTCGCAGTGAGAAGTGCCAAGGTCTGAGACCAAAAGAAAAATTAACATGGCATGCTTAAAAAGACAACACTTGCAGGCTCTGCACAGGTTGCCTGCAATCCAAATATTTTATGGCTCATGGTGAACAGTCATCATGTGGTTGGTGATTTGAGCACACCAACAGACAAATGAGCCTCCCCCGGGCCGCGCTCGGCTCGCGCCCTTTTCCACCCTAGAGTGCTGAACCTGGCCCCTGGCTGGCCAGAGAATTATGAGGTCTTCTTTTGGGGTTGGCGTGGCCGCGCGGTACGCTACTACTACCCACTTCAGAAAAGTGTCTGTGGCTCTGTGCCGTCTCGTTCGTTACCATGGTTCAGCATATCATTTTCTCCCCACCGAGATTCACCTTGTCCAGGTCCTTGATTACAGTATTATTTTTTGGAGGGGAGGGGATAAAGAATGGAAATTTGACGTGCTAACTTAGTCTCTTCCTGCCAGGGCTACGAGCACGACAATGAAAATATTCGACTTCTCAGGCTGCGCAGCTTCACGATTGGCAAGCGACTTCCCGATGCAGACCTTTTGAGTCCAGATGCCCAGGAGAAGATCGCGACTCTCGTTGGTGTCATGGAACCATTTGTAAGCCATTCCTTTTTACCTCAATAATAATATGCAGCGGACTCTTGACTCGAGTCCTCCCCAACTGGCCGCGTGTCCACTCAATGGTCGTGTCTGGCCACTTCCCATCCCACCCCTAGCGTCCTTTCACTAAGTTCCCTTTTCAGCTGTCAGTCGTGGTTTCGAGCAGGAGGTGTTATTGCCCCGCTCCTTCCTTTGATGACAGAATTGTCCTGACTACCTTATATATCTACGTACTTTCTAAGAGAGAGGCCAGCTAACCGGGATATCATCATACACAGGTCACGTATCTCAACAGCGTGGTCATGCCAGACCCGACGGGGTAGGACTGGCGCGTCCAATTCTGCCGATAGCAAGTAATGATGGGCAAAGACTCGCTACCCGATGAAAATACGTCCAGTTTTGACGCTACTACTACTCCAAAAAGGGGGGTATTGACGTATCTTTCTTGGTCTTATATATTTCTCTCGGTTTGCTGTTGCCTCTGTTGATTGATGGAGCCGCTGTCCAAATAATGCATGTTTCAGGCTTTCGGCCGGTCGTGGGAACCTGCACCAGCGACCTGGTCTCACCAATTTCGGTTCTGTTAGATGTAATCTGTGACCTGCCTATTCTCGCTCGACGGAATCTCGGGTCGTACTCGACTCTTAGTCTTACTGCCCGTTTTGGGTTTCAATGCAGACGGCGACGATGCCAACTCATTTGAAACTGAGACCCGTAGACATGCATCCCTATGGCCTGGTTGCCGTCCGTGCAGCGCCCAGGCTGTCAACATGCATATCTGCATCATCACACTTCCAGGCCAAGATTAGGAATTGCTACAGTGCCATCACTGATCTCCGCCACTTACAACTACATAGTCTTCCCATTCTAGCGCAGCATAGCCTGGCGTCTCTTCCACGGAATAATAGACTCCATCCTCTGCATCCATGCCCAAACTGGAGTAACCCCACAGGGTCTCAATAGTCAATACACAGCATTCTGTCTGGGTCTAGTCACCCGTGAGTCATTCATCTGTGGGCGCTGACGATTGTCTCTAGTCTCCACGGGTATCCTTCTCATCTGGTTGATCAGGTACCCACGAGAGGCTGTCCATGGTCATGGTACGTATGATTACTAGCCCTGCAAACTGGGAGTCTGTATTTCTATGTCATGACGGATAGAAGCTGTTATTACCCAGAAGCGATCGTAGTCAAGAGGTTGTGTCCAAAGGAGGGACAGACGAACGACGTATATTTTACTCTTGTCAATTGCCCTTCGACACACGGGGGCTGTATATATCTGCTTAGAGGAAAATCTTTGGACATGAGTTGAGTTCCGATGAATGCAACAATAGCTGTATATATATATATATATATATATATATATATATATATATATATAT
>MU628552.1:0-71028 GCA_025688805.1 Aspergillus egyptiacus | reverse complement strand
TTTTTTTTTTTTTTTTTTTTTTTTTTTTTTTTTTTTTTTGTTTCTGGATGATTGGACTGCGTGAGATATGTCTTGAGCTATCATTAGGTGGTTGCGAGTCCAGTAGTAGTGGACTTAACTGTTCGAATGATGGCGCCGAGGGAGAAACAGAATCATAAGTTGACTGCTTAAACTAAGATGTTAGGTAGACTAGCAAGAAGTACTTACCTATGGCACTATGCACATTTCCAAGTCGTATGGGATTGGCCACAAATCCGTGTCATTACTGCAAGGCCATCTGGTCAAATTGCAATGGTGATTGCGCGCCTCCATAAACAGTATGCCACCATGTATGGATAGATAAATGTATAACTGTACTTGGCATCTACACCATTATACCTAAAGATTCGTCCCAGCAAAAGAAAATGCCTCAAGGCCCTGCAGACAGGTAAAACATTGGTCCCCACTCACAACAGCATGGCAAGGGCATTCAATTAACTGAATCAAAAATAAAAGGGTCCAAAGTCAAGCATAATTGGAAACAATCTAGATGGGGGAAGCTGGATATGGTGAGGTGGGATGCCCAGTAAGAAGTAAAAGTCGCACTGCTTGCCCTTGCGACAATCTGTTCTGGCATTCTTGTGCAGTCCAGCTTAATATCAAGGTCAGAAAGTTTTTGATAAATCAATGCCCTTTTCTGGAATTTGACAGTGTTCTGTATCTAATTGTACTTTGTTTTCCACATCACACATGTTTATACCCTTGTGGATAATCCATCGCAAGACCTATTAATACATCTCTCTCCTTTCCTTGAAAGTAGGTGAAACTGTACCCGCAAATTATTGTCCCAGTGCTGGCTGGTTGGGCCTATAGGATATAAACATGGAACACTTCAAAACATTCTGCTTTCTAAGATCATGCAGATGGGGTCAGGTGGGGACAATTGCACGTGGGGCTGGTTGCACTTTGCATTATCTGATTGTATCACGTGATTGTTAAGCCACACCAGCCAATCATCGATGGCCGCTTATCTAATTTTGATCAGATAAGATCCGCAATCACCTGCCCGAGCGTGAGGCTTCCCCAATTTTCCACCGTGATCAGACACTGCTCTCCACCACTCGGGCGCCTTCTCATCAGCGCTCCTCTCCCCCAGTTTTGTCTCTTTGGTGAAGATTGCCTAGGTGGTATCAGGAGAATTCTCGATCGTTTACATTCATCCTCTGCTCCAATACCACTCCACGCCACCGACTCAGACGGTGGCTGTGTCTTCCCAGCGTTGGTCAAAGAGCAAGGCGGCCTTGTATCTGTTCAGATATGCCCTGCGACGTATATGCATAATAGTTCCAGTCTTCTTTCTTTTCTTTTTTACCCCACGAGCTCTCGTCATGCGGTCAAGCTCCTACTTATACTTGGCAACATTCGCTACTCTAGTGTCTTCAAGCGTTCTCCCGGTCAACGAGCGCTGTGTCACGTCTATCTATACTGCATATACATATATAAATTTTGACGGACCCTTCTCACGAAAGTCATTGGCTTCGCAATGCCAAAATCCACTAGAGGTCACCTCAATATATGCTTCTACGAGCGTCTTCTGCGACGCAATCGAACGGTCGGCCGGCCTCGCTCAGCTTGAAACCATGTGCAAGGATGCTGGCTTCGATCTGATTCCAAGGGAACAGCTAGCCCAGAATCTGACCCAGGATGCTATTAGCCGCATGCGCGCCGTGGATTTTCAGGAACTGTCTCCAACCCAGCCCGTCGACTTTCCAGTGCTTCTGAGCCCAAGCCATTATGGTCGAGTCTTTCGAACGCTTGTAAGCTTCCCAGTTATCAATGTCTAGCGCAGCCTAACCACAGGTAACAGGACACTTGGGCATATGAATCTTGGACGCACTATGCATATGGGTAGGTACGTCAACGCATGGGCTGAGCTTTGCTAACTGAGCCAGGTACGCGGGGTACCTATACTGGGCCTGTATCCTACTAGTGGGAATGCTTAGTCGTGCGGTCCGCCATTTTTTCTACCTTAAATATGACCGCCCCTCGCAACGATCAAGGTTATGGCGGCACCTACCGTTCGGCCGAGTATACCATTGGATTCGGACGAATCTCCTTGTCCCTACTGTCATTCCTCCTCACGGGCGGGAATTCCTCTGTTGGACATTCCCGAACCGCATAGAAGCCATTGTCACGCTTGGATTTTGGGTGCTCAGCACAGTACTTTGTGCTGTTAGCTACCGCGTCTTTCCAGACAATATATAGTAAGTGTGGCTTGGTCCCGTCCTTCCTGGTATTGCTAACCTTTTCCCAGTTGGCCAGATACGTCCACGCAGCTACTCCGCTACATTGCTGATCGCACGGGAATCATATCTTTTGCCAACCTTCCCCTACTGTGGCTGTTTGCAGGGCGTAATAATATATGTGCTTGGGCAACCGGCTGGAATTTTGCAACTTTCAATATCTTCCATCGGCATGTCGCTTGGATAGCGATAATTCAGGCTGTGGTACATACGCTTCTTTACTTGGTTTTGTTTTTCCGAAGTACACACCTCTCTCCAGATTGTTGTGACTGCATCTAACTTGGCCTCCAGATTCCGATCCCTGGAGAAAGCTTCGCAAGGCGTATATATTATGGGGAACACTCGTAAGGACAGTCCAGTCCCAATGGACCTGCTTAATGCTCACAATGCCAGGGCACGGTCCTGATGGTGCTCATACTACCAGCTGCAGTCAACTGGTTCCGTCATCGAGCGTACGAGACGTTCCTTTTCATTCACATCATTTTCTCGGTAGGACTTTTGGTTGCTTGCTTCTAGTACGTACCTTTTTTCTCTCTCATATCGCACAACTTCTCTGACCTACCTCAGTCACACCATTATTTTTGAGGGTCAGGAGTACTGGTTCTACCTCTGGTTACCGGTTGGTATCTGGACATTAGATCGGTTTCTTCGCATTGTTCGCGTAGTATATTGCAACATCCATGTTCGAACTACGCCAGAAACCCGAATCAGTGGCACTACCAGTACGGCCACGTACAATAAAGCAGCCGACCTAATACGACTCGAGGTTGTTCCCGGCTCATCTTCACTCCAACTCTGTCCTGGCCAGTACTACTTCCTCTACCAGCCATTTCGACTTACGGGTTGGGAAAGCCACCCATTTACTTTGGGCTCCTGGTCCTACGACCTCGGGCGCGGTTGCAAAACCTTAACGCCCGGAGCCAGAAAGAGCAGCGAGGAAGTAGACGTCGTGCAAATGCCTCTGCTTTCTGACGGTTCTTCCTCTCTAGGCAGCAAGCCGGATGAATTACAGCTCTCACACAATACCCCGCGAGATCTGAAACTCACTTTCTGGATCCGGCCCTACGATGGCTGGACACGGCATCTCCGTGACCAGTGTCTGAAATCACCCGATAGGACCAGCACCGTTACTGTCCTGCTTGAAGGCCCCTACGGTCCTGAATTCCCCTTGTGGAATTATGACTCCGTCCTTCTCGTCGCAGGTGGCACCGGTATTGCCTCCGCCGTTCCCTACATCCGCGACCATATCACTCGCTCGGCCACAGCACCAGACGAAGAAAACATCAGAACAAGTATCCAAAATATGCACCTAATCTGGGTCGCGCGACAACCAGCTTTCATTGAACAACTCGCGTCCAATGAACTCAGCACAGCTCTCGAGCGGGACGACTTCCATGCCTCATTCTACGCTACCTCTCCGCTTGCGCGATGGGAGCGCAACAGGGAAGGGTCCGACACCTCCAGCAATATCCCCACAACTACGGACAAAGACATAGACATCATGAACGGACGGCCGAACCTCAAAAAGCTCATCTCGGCTTTTGCCGAGGAAGCACATAACAGCGATTCCTCCGCGGCCGTCTTGATCTGTGGGCCGCAGAAAATGGCCGATGAAGCGCGGGCGGTGGTTTACAAGGCCTTACAGCAGGGGTATTCTTTGCAGTATGTTGAGGAGTCATTTACCTGGTAGATTGTTGAATTTCTGTGATACCTTTGTGACAGATCTCACTCCATATATTTGATTTTGGCATATAAAGGTAGAGATATATAATGCCTGCATAGAGAATAGATATTTTTGTGGAATTTCTCACAAGAACTGGATTTATACGATCCAAGCGCACTCTGATTGAAGTTTTTCATTCCTCTATAGATCCATAGCGGACGCTGACATGCCCTTTAACATATCTGCTGGTTAGAATGTGTCTGCAGTTGCATTCTGCTGAGGTGGTGACATGAGCAGTAGTAGCCCGAGGGATTGCGGCAGGTTTTGTTGTTGCCTCAGGCCGTCTCCGGAACAACCCCCGAACATCCGACCACGTATCCGGATTTGCTTCCGACGTTCCCTCGTCACATTCACTTTCAGAGAACTACTGCAACATTCAATACCGGTCTGATGGACAGAGAATCATCTCCGCAAAAGCCCTCCAATGAGGATGATGGTCGTCCTCCGAAGCGCCGCAAGATTGCGGTAGCCTGCGATGAATGCAGAGCTCGGAAAGTGCGATGCGACGGCATCCAGCCCGGTGGGTGATTTCCCGCCTCTCGGAGCGTAAGCGTGGATTTCTGATTGCAGATTAGTATGCGGGCAGTGTGCGAAAAGAGCGGATACAGGGGTGCAGTGCAGATATACGGGCGAGCCTGAGAGGAAGAGGGCTGTGCAAAAGTAGGTCCAAACTACCGGCAACAACAGCAAGGTTTGCTAACTGATACTTGCAAATAGCTACATCGCGAACTTGGAGAGCCGCCTTAAGCATCTAGAGGTTCCGAGCTATATCCCAGGATTTGCAGAGGGCAATCCGCTTCACAAATTAGCACATGACCATGTGGGCAGTTCAAGTCCGGGTATTGGTGGTTATGGGCATCAGTTCCGGCCTCAAGCATCCTCGCCGTATACCGGTAGGTCGCTGGCATCTGGGGACGCGCATACAACTCCGCCATTTACATCCCAACCTTCGCCCGTCCCGCATGCGCCGCACCGTACAACGCCTATTTCTTCTGGGACCAGTGCAGACCAGCGGTCTCCTCTCTGCGGTGCCTGTCACGATGCGCCAGCAAGCAGCTGCAATTGCATGCATAAACAGGCTGCGCAATCCGAGCGGGGCGGAGTTGGTACGGATGGTGTAAACGCCATGATGGGCGCTATGGAAGAAGAGCGTCCCACTCAGGGTTTCTTTGGAAGCTCAAGTGCAGCCAGTTTTATGCGTCAGATCAAGACTGCGGTCGATAAGCGAGTCTCGTCCCCACGTCACCATATTTCAGAATCGATCCTAGGTACCCGCCCGCAGCCTAGTTTGATGTCTCCGCAACGGGACAGACAAAATCCATTTCGCGACTATGTGCTGCCCCCGCGCAAAACAGCAGACAGCCTTATGGATGTGTACTGGCACTCGGTCTTTCCCCTTTATCCACTCGTGGACAGTATCCGTCTTCGCGAAGAGTACGCCAAGATTTGGACAGGCGAACCGTTGCAGACGGAGGAGAATATGCTGATGTGCACACTGAACGTTATATTCGCTTTGTCCTGCCAACTCGCCGATTTCATTCTTCCGGAGGAGCGAGAGTCTTCAGCGGCTGCATTCTTCTCTCGCGCCAAAGACCTGCTGCATTTCAACCTCTGGGACTCTGGATCGGCTGCTCTGATCCAATGCCTGCTTTTGATGGCGCAATATCTACAGAGTACTGACTCTGCTCACCAGTGCTGGATTGTTACAGGACTGGCCATCCGCAATGCCCAGAGCATGGGGTTGCATCTTCCGCAGACCATCGCGCGTCTACAAAGTCCACAGGAGCAACAGCTGGCACGCAAGATCTGGCATGGATGCATTCTGATGGACCGGTATGTGGCCCCGCCATTTCAGCAATCATCAGCTAACGTAGAACAGTGTTATATCTATGACTTTTGGGCGCCCTGCCATGATTTCCAAAGCGTCGTGCGGGTCGGTTCCGCTACCAGCGACTATCGATGAAGAATATTTGGCGTCGGCGTCAGGCGCAGGTGCGACACAGCCCGCTGATAGACCGTCCATGATGGCGTTCTATGCCAAGTCACTCGAACTTTACGAAATCTTGCACAACGTCCTACTCAGTTTATATAGGCCTGTTCCTGAGGAAAGTCCCGAGGACATGTATGACTTATACTTTAACAAAGAGGCTGGTGAAGGCGAATTAACGGTCTTCGAGCTTGACCGTTCTCTTACAAAATGGACACGCAGCCTACCACCACATCTACGCGGAGAGTTTAGAGCTGGCTCCGAGGATATTATCTTTTATCGGCAGAGCGTCGTATTACGAGCAAGGTACTCTCTGGTTCTCTTTGCAAAACGTTGAGTTCACCATTCTAAACTATTTGGTCTAGGTTTCTACATGTCCGGATGCTCCTCTTTCGTCCGATACTCTCCAAGTATTGCACCGCCCGTGACATAGCCTCCGATCCCTTGGTCTCGATCACAGATTCGTTTCCGCAGCGGGTTGCCCTTCAATGCTCGATAATTTGCGTCAAGGTTGCACATGAGGTGATCGAACTGATCTATAATAACATTCCAGCTGATGGGACCTCCGGACCCCTTCCAGCATGGTGGTATAACATTCTGTGTATGTCACCACCCTCTCAATGCTTTTCTTTGCCAACAGCTAACGGAAAGCAAACAGACGTGTATACCGCGGCAACAGTCCTGATAGCCAGCCGCTTGTGTCCAGCAATTCTTGAAGAAGTAACAGAGGAGGCCACGACGCGGTCGTGGAACTGTGCGCTTGAGATTCTACGAAAGTATCAAAGTTACAGCAGCTCTGCCCGACGATGCGTTGCAGCGCTTGAGATCCTTTATGAGCAAGTTGTGTCCGAGGCGCTACCAACAAATGGCCACCCGCAACCTCTTATCCCAACAGCAGGATCTGGGACAGCCGCGAACACCATTGGGGACATGTCGATTGGAGAGGGCATGAATTCCGTGTTTTTGGACGGTCTTGACTTTCCGGATTTCCAGGACATGTCGTGGCTTAACAGTGTGCCGAGTCATCTTTACTGATCCGTCCTTGGTACCATAGCTGTCCACCTCATTCTCTACAATCAGCGATTCCGGAAGTTGTGTGTGCAGGTATAAATGCGAATCACTACTATTTTTCGTGGCTAAGCCGGCATTGAACGCACGACAAACGAGATCCTTTCTGCAAGGTGTCTCCCCCGCATTTCATGCCGAAACCTCCAAATTATCCCCTGTGTACTGTCGGGTTAAAAGAGGCCGAGCAATTTTTCCGTCAATACCAACGGCCAAAGAGCTCGCTTGGCAGGGGATTGCCCCCCGCATCCCCCGCCGGGATCGTCGCGTCTGGGGATATCCCTGGCGACAACGTACCTATTTTTATTGCCCACACAATTCTCCGCGTTCATATAAGGAGAAACCGCTGCTTTGGTCGTGGAGACCATGGGGCCGCTTTCTACAAGCTTGTCCTGGGGCTCGGGTTAGTTTACCCCGGAAATAATGACTTGGTGGGGATGCTCCATTTTTCTCGTCGATACAAGAATGCGATGTCCAAGCCAGAGCCTTCCCTGCAGAATCTACCAGGAAGGCCAGAATAGCAATGCGTCTCGGAACATCGCTTGGTTTTGCCGTGGCGTGGGCTGCACTAGCCCGCGCAACCCTCACCGCGACAGAGGATGACCATTCAATCACACTTGAAAATGACCGCTTCAAGGCCATTTTCGACAAAGCCCGCGGGAGGCCGATCGATATATATCTCGATGGTCAGGATATGCTTGGTCCGCAATCAGGATCGACAGGTGTGGGTCCTTACCTAGACTGCTACTGCACTCCCTCCGGATTCTATACTGCTGGTTCCACGCAACCAGTCCTGGAACTGGTACAGGGGACAGATACAACGGGAACGAACTATGCTGGCGTTATTCTGAACGATACGTACACTCCGACAGGCCAGGACTTCCAGCAATACTGGTTTCTTCGCGACGGAGAAACTGGATTCCACATGTTCAGTCGACTGGCCTACTACAATGAAACAACCCCGTTCCTCCGTAACTTGCAGGAGTTGCGCACTCTTCTTCGCCCGAATACGGATCTATGGACTCACCTGACCTCAAGCGACCTTCAAACCGCACCGCTGCCTAGCGCCGAAGCTGTCGACAAGCAGATCGTCGTCCAGGACGCGACCTGGAGGCTCAACAATACTCCGAGCGACCCGTACTACACCGAGTTCTCGGAGTACTTTACCAAGTACACCTTCTCAAATCGTACGCTTCTTAGCCTAGGTTTTGCCACTCAAGCTAATTCTCTAGAATGGCGAGACAACGACGTGCATGGTCTGTATGCTGACGGCTCCGCGTCCAACGGCACTACATACGGAGCGTGGCTTGTCATGAATACAAAGGTGTGTTAGACTAGATAGGCTCAGCATCCGCCCGTCTACTGACCGATCACTAGGATACTTACTACGGTGTATGTCCACGCCTGTCTCGTCGCTCGTAAACTAATTTGCCAGGGCCCTCTACACTCCGACCTCACGGTTGATGGTATAGTCTACAATTACATTGTTTCCAACCACCACGGCGAAGGCACGCCGAATATCACCCACGGTTTTGACCGCACATTTGGGCCCCAATTCTACCTCTTCAACGGTGGGAAAGGGTCAGACTCCTTAGAAGATCTCCGCAACGAAGCTAGAAACATTGCACACCCTGACTGGAACGTGGAATTTTATGACTCCATTGCGAAATATGTCATTGGCTATACCCCACCAAGCCATCGAGGCAGCCTCAAGGGCACCGTCAACCTGCCTCGAGAAGCCAGAAACGCGATTGCCATTCTGACTGTCGATGGGTATTATTTTCAGGACAACTCGGCAGTCCCTTCTTCGCACCAGTACTGGGTGGATATCAATAAAAAAGGGCACTTCGAGATCAACCACGTCAAGGAGGGCAAGTACCGGCTGACCATCTACGCTGACGGAGTCTTCGGTGATTTTGTTCGCGACGGCGTTGTGGTCAAGGCGGGAAGCTTGACCGCGATCGAGGACACATGGGTTCCCGAATCCGCAGGGATTGAAGTCTGGCGTCTAGGAACCCCAGACAAGTCTTCTGGCGAATTCCGCCACGGCACAACGCGCGATCAAACCCACCCCCTTCAGCCACCAGAGTACCTGATCTACTGGGGAGCGTATGACTGGCAGTCTGACTTCCCCAACGGAGTCGACTACACCATCGGCGAGAGCGATCCAGCCATCGACTTCAACACAGTCCACTGGTCCGCCTTTGGTCCGACGCCTGATAACCCAGACGTCGAATATAACACAACCCACGACTGGAAAATCCACTTCCGTTTAAGCAAGAAACAACTGCAGAGACGCAAGACCGCAACCTTAACGATCCAGCTTGCGGGCGCCAAAGCAGCGTCGGGAAATACAGACATCTACAATCCCGAGGAACCGTACGCGAACCTCCCGCTTGAGAGCTACATCAATGACAACAAGGAGCCATTGACTATGGTCGTGGGCTACAACCAGTCGAGCAGCTGTATTGTGCGGTCGTCTGTTAGCTGCTACCAGGTCCGAGAGCGGCTGGAGTTTCCGACTAGCTGGTTGAAGGTTGGCGAGAATGTATTGACGCTGCATTTGCCGTTTAATGCGACGAATACCGAGACGGCGATTCTGCCGACGACGGTGTATGTGCAGTATGATGCGCTGAGGTTGGAGTTGAAGTAGTCTTGAAGTTGGCTGTATCTCCCTGAACTCCATAGTCTGTGTTGACGGTAATTGCTGAATCTGGTATATAGCGATTCTATAAGAAAGGGTATATACAGGCTGCTTGGTATTCTAATATATGCTACTAGTAGTACTACCTACTTATAGTATCGTGGTATCCATCAACCTGTGGGGCAGTGAAAGTGCCCTTAAGAGCGCCAGCTGTGCCTCTCAGGTTTCTGCCTCCATCACGTACCAGCTACAGGCATGGACATTTTTCAGCAACTGCCTGTCGTGCTGGTGCTCTCGATTCTGCATCACACAGGCGACTTCTTGGGCGTCGACAGTCTCCTCCAAGTCTCTCCGCATGTTTTCGCCGTCTTCCAATCCAATTCGGTCCAGATCATTGAGGATCTCCTGCGATCCTGCTCAATCACTGCACATGATGAACTCCACCACCTCTTCTATATCACGGCATTAATCCACAGCCCGTCCTTCAACCCTGCCAATTTTGACGAACTCGCCAATGCAGTTTCCCAGTCATCAGGAGATACTGCCGTTGCACGTAGTAGGATCAACAACACCGCCCGCCTGATGGTCTCCCTCGCTGCGCAGATCCAACACCTCGCGTGCGTTTGTCTATCCACAGCATGGGATTCCTTCAAAGCAGCACACCGCACCATCCTCCCCGAAGAATGGCAAACTCACTGTGAGCCGTTTTCCTGGATCGAGGAGTTTCGCACCCACCGCGCCTTATGGCAACTGAGAATCTACTCCGACCTGTGGAATCTCATCCGCGCAGACCCCAGTCGTCCCACGCCAGAAAATCCAACCCTGCCTCAACCTCTATCCGACACAAGACACAGGAAATGGACCTGGCCACAGAAGGAAGCCTCCAAAATCCCAAGCCTAGCCATCCTCGACATGTCCCCGGCCAAATCCTACGAAATCCACTCCGTCGCTCGGCGAGGCCGAAACGCCCGGCCGCCGGGATAGACATATCATGCCACCGCTCCCCCTCTTCGAATCTCTGCACGTCCCCAACGTAACCCAATACGCAGCCTGGCACCCCGCGCCCGTCCCCGAGAATACACCACTAAATTCATTCTGGGGCCGATCGCCAGACCATACAGAGGGCTCGACACCTCAGGTGGGTCTCTACATCACGATGCAAATGCAGCTTGCCTTCCGACCGGGCGGCTACCCAACCGGGCTAGACGATCTGCGGCCGTTTTATCGGCTCGGGGTGTTTATCTGGGATACGTGGCGGATGCACCTCATGGGGTTGGTCAAGGTGGCGCGTCGTCTGCCAAGGGGTGCTGGGGTTGGGGCTTGGCCTAGAAGGGAAG
Source organism: Aspergillus egyptiacus (assembly GCA_025688805.1). Lineage (NCBI taxonomy): Eukaryota > Fungi > Ascomycota > Eurotiomycetes > Eurotiales > Aspergillaceae > Aspergillus > Aspergillus egyptiacus. The sequence continues at coordinate 59,990 of MU628552.1, read as the reverse complement.
GGGGCGAGGAGGACACAGAAGAGGAAAAGGAGATCATCCAGGCGCCTGATGGGAGCTACTTCAGTCCGCGTTTTATTGACTCGCACCGCTTGCAGAAGAGGTGGTGTGCTCTTGTGGGGAGGAAGACTGGCGGTGAGAAGCGGGTGCAGGAGTATATGGAGAAGCTTGAGCTTTTCTAGGGGGTTTTTCTTTCTTATTTCTGGGGGTTTAGAATGGGGGACCATGTCATGTCTAGGGAGGTGCAGGTGGTTGTTTAGGTAGATCAGGAAAGGTGTGGACGGAACTCCAACACGCAGTCTGTAGTACCTGTATGACTGGGTTTCTACATACTTGGGTAAGAAATGACCTGGATGTTCAATAGATGGTACAGCGAGATGGAGGTGACCGGGTCAGATAAATCATTGATTACTATTTCCTTCATACTTCATAGGTACGCGACTGTGTGCACGAGACTGACAGCGTTTGTCATACCGCCGGTTATGTAGATATATCGCGGACAACCTCTGCAGCAAAACCCGGTCTTAATCGTGGGCAAGGACGTTAGCATACCGCTCGCAGACTTGTTGGACAGTATATTTCGGGCCAAGCGTCCAGCTCTCCGGAAATGTGTCCAGGGCTTTACTGGCCCTGGTTTGCAAATCATTCGTACTGCCCCCTTTGGGTGAACTGGCCTCCTCACCGTCATCCGCCTTTCTCTTTCGACATGGAACATTCTAAGGGATGTTTGTGATACAGGATTCCGATGACTGTGTTCGAAAATAGAGGTCTCGTAACCTCTGCAAATCATCCACTGTAGTTTCGTCAACCGTACAAATGCGTCCACTGCCGAATGCCAAGATGCCTCGCCGCAAATTTGCCATGGGAGCGCCATGCCACTGCTTAGTTTCCAGTAATCCGAAATCTTCCCGGGAGGCCATCCCACCGATCAAGTACTGTTTCAGGAATATGGGCTGGTAAAGTCCTCCGGTAGAACCTTCCGGGAGCCTCCGGTGGCGGACGAGATGGCCTGCATACATGATGATGTTCGTAGGTACTTCGCGTCGAAGGATCTCCCCGTCTCCTTCCGCCAGTGCTCTCCTCCCGGTCTCGTAGCTCAAAATCTATGAAGAACGGCATGTCAACGGGAAGGCAGATGAATCCCCGGGTCGTCAAACCGATCGAACTCGGCGTGACAGGTTGGGCACAACGGTATCCCATTGTCAGCCGATGTCATGGAGAAGTCGACAGAGCAAACACTTTTCAATCCACAGGGGAACCTGTCTGGCTGTTAGAATGACCACATCATAGCCATCGAGCACTGAAAGAATACCTACTCACTTGGGTATTTCTTCTCTGATACGTGGGCGATTTGCGGGGATGGGGTTCTGCAGGCCCAACAGGCGTCGCCCGATAAGCGTTTTACCTCCGGTTGAGTCACGGCTGAGAAGGCTTCAGACGCGATATCCGACATAGCGTGTGATCGTCTTCCATTCCCTGGGCAACAACGTTGGCAGATTGTCGTCGTTCAGAGGACCAGGGTCGAATGGCGCCTCTGCATTTGATCGAGAGTAGCTAATAAGAGATGGTTTGCAGCGCTCCTTTCCCTTACGTAGCCAGCAGCAGGAAAAAGAGACTCAATGCTCAGTCCATCCTACATGCCTAAAAACCTTCTCGGCATACATACTCTCCGGTATGGATCTACCATAGTTCGAACAGTCACACGATCGGCGTCAGAGAAGTTCTATCAGGGATAAATAGCTGGAGTCTCCTGATTAGAATGCCGTGCATACAAGGAATAGGTGGAGAGGAGAACGGGTAATTGATAGAGATCGAAATGCTGTGCGAGACAGTGAGCTGGATATGGCATCGGGTATCAGCAAAGCGAACCACTGCCGTCGATACCGGATCCATTTGAAGAAACGCAAGGAGATCAGTGGCTTGGCGTCCTGGGCCCACTCGAAGCCGAGGTTAGGTATGCGAGAGAGTTCTAGACGTAGTGTAGTTAGAGCCTTCCAGCAGTGTAAACACTCCTCATTTATATGATAACCATCAAAAACAATGGGGAACACTCATATTGAAGGACACTCTTATTGAAGCGAGAAAAGCAACACCCGTCCATGCACGCTGCCCTGGGTCCCCAGTCGTATACTGACCTGCCGTCTAATGGCACCGAAGAGGAAATGCCTCGGCTCGCCATGGACTCCGCCGACGGATACTAATTGACCGCCTGTGATTTGCCAGTCGATCCGCATCTGCTGTCTGGGGTAAGGTGCAGCCGGTACAACGAAACCACCCCCGGCCTTTTGCTGCTGCATCCAGACCCGCAGGGGTCCATCCTGCTTCGGACAAGCCCGTGGTACTTCTCTCCCCCCAGTTATCCTTAAGAAGGCCGCGTGCCGGATTCCACTCTCTGCAAAATCTCACCTCATCTCACCTCTCCTCCCCCCCACCCTTCTCACTCCCTCCATCCGTCCACTATGTCTCAAACCTTCACCCGCGCCGAAGTCGCAAAGCACAACACCGAGGATTCCCTCTGGTGCATCATCGACCACCGCGTCTATGACCTAACCGACTTCCTGGACGCCCACCCGGGCGGCAGCGTCGTGCTGGCCCAAATCGCCGGCAAGGACGCAACGACTGACTTCTACAACCTGCACCGCCACGAAGTGCTGACCAAATACGCACACCTCGCCATCGGGACGATCGAGAACGAGACGCCTGAAGTCATCGAGCCAACCGCGACCTCGCTCTCGCCCGTGCCCTATGCCGAGCCGCTCTGGCTGCGGCCTGGGTTCAAGAGCCCTTACTACAATGACTCTCACAGACGCCTGCAGAAGGCGATTCGAGAGTTCACGGCGGTGCATGTTGCGCCGGAGGCGCAGGAGAAGGAGAAGGATGGCACTTATATCTCGCAGCAGTTGATTGATAAGATGGCCGAGACCAATGTGTTGGCTATGCGGTTGGGGCCTGGGAAGCATCTGCATGGGAGGAAGCTGTTGGGGGGTGCGGTTAGTGGGGAAGAGTTTGATTACTTGCATGATTTGATTGTCGCGCAGGAGATGGTGAGGGTTAATGCGAGAGGTATCTCCCCTCATCTCATTATTGTTGTTTTGGTACTAATCGATGGCAACAGGCTTCCAGGATGGAAACATGGCGGGCATGGTGATCAGTTTGACGGCCGTGCAGAACTGGCTGAACAACGAGCCGCTCAAGAAAAAGGTCACGGAGGAAGTCCTCTCGGGCAAGAAGAAGATGTGTCTTGCCGTCACGGAGGCCTTCGCGGGTAGTGATGTCGCTGGTCTCCGGACAACAGCCAAGAAGACCCCCGACGGGAAATACTACATCGTCAACGGCACCAAGTACTTCCCCTCCCCTCCCCGCCCCTCCACAAACGGGATACCTAACTAACATCTACCAGAAAATGGATCACGAACGGCATGTGGGCCGACTACTTCGTGACAGCCTGCCGAACCGAGAAGGGCTTCTCTGTCCTCCTCATCCCCCGCGACGACAACATCGAAACGAAACAGATCAAAACCTCCTACTCGACAACGGCTGCGACCTCCTTCGTGGAATTCAACAACGTCAAGGTCCCCGTCGAGAACCTGCTGGGCGAAGAACACAAGGGCTTCATCGTCGTCATGTCCAACTTCAACCACGAGCGCTTCATGATGGTCTGCGCCGTCGTCAGACTCAGCATGACCGTCGTTGAGGAGTGCATGAAGTGGTGCAACCAGCGCATCGTCTTTGGCAAGAGACTCATCGACCAGCCTGTTATGCGGCAAAAGTATGTCTTGTCATCCTTTCCTTACCTTCCCCCCCCAATTCCTGAAGAGATATTAATACGGATATTGCCTAGACTCGCCCGCATGATCTCCCTCGTCGAAAGCAACCAAGCCTGGCTCGAATCCATCGCCTACCAAATGAATAACATGACCTACGCGCAGCAATCCAAGCTCCTGGGCGGTCCCATCGGCCTTCTGAAGTCGCACGTCACCCGATCCGCCGGCGAGATCGCCGAGCAAGCAACCAATATCTTCGGTGGCCGTGGCCTCACGCAGACAGGCATGGGCCGGATCGTCGAGATGTTCAACCGCACGTATAAGTTCGATGCTATTTTGGGTGGCACGGAGGAAATCTTGGCGGATTTGGGGGTTCGGCAGGCGTTTAAGAATTTCCCGAAGGCGATGTTGTAGATTCTTTGCTCTACGAGGCTTTCCACTATGCTGCTAAACTAGTAGGAGGGGAGATGTTTGGTTAGGGTTGAGACGGGTGGACTGTTTATGCATTTAGTTAGATGCTGTGTGTAGATAGCTTAATGGATGTGGACTGCTTTTTTGTTTCTTCTAAGCGTGTTTGCTGGAAACTCAGAATCTCATATACATTTTTCTATAGACATCATGCCTTTTTAACCAACACTATGGTGTGTAGCAATGCCGCGCGCGGTTTGACGCTCATGTTCATAAATCCGACTCTAGGCTCTATGTGACGTAACTGACGATCTTGCACGGACGTATACCTAAGATATAGGCCAACCGGTCCTCATCAAGCTTTACCCTCCGACCCCTTCCCCTGCGAGGGATCCATACTCGTCTCGATCTTCCGAATAACGCGAGCCGGATTCCCAGCCGCAAAATGGAACGGCGGCACATCCTATATTCCGCAATCAATATAACCTCTATAAACCCAAAAAGCAAAGACAGGGAAAAGGAGGAGTAGGAAAACATACCCTCGTCACAACAGCGCCCGCCCCAATTGTACTCCCCCGGCCAATCCGAACACCGGCGAGAATGATAACGCTCCCACCAATCCACACATCATCTTCAATGTGCACCTCCTTCCCGGCCTCAGGACCCTCGAGGCCGCGCCGCACAGCCGGATCGATCGGGTGCGTGGCGCCGTAGATGCACACGTGCGGGCCAAAGAGCACTCGTTCGCCGATGGTCACGAGGCAGGTGTCGAGGATGGTGGTGTTGAAGTTGATGAAGGTGCCTTTTCCGACTTTGAGGTTCAGTCCGTGGTCGACGGTGATGGGAGGGTCGACGACGGGGTCTGTGTCGGTGAATTGAGCCTCGTCGGCTTGGGGGTCATCGAGTACGGGAGGGAGAGGGCGGGTGTCGCCGATTATGCTGCGGATGTATGAGAATATAGTGGAATAATTTTTGGGGGGAGCTGATAGGGTGCGCACTTACTCTCGCCATAGTTCCACGCGCTTGCGTCGAGAGACCTGGCCGGCTTCATTGAATCTTTTACAGGCTTCTTTGCATCCGTCGCGGTTGGCTTGGAGGTCTGCATCCCAGGCCCAGTAGAGCTCGCCGTTGAGCATTTTCTGCCATTCTTTTGAGGTAGTCATGGTGGTGATGGTGCAGTGGGTGCGGTCGGGATCCTGAGCCGGGGTGGGAGACTGTATTTATACCCGGGCTATGCAGCTCGAGTTCTCGATGAGTCTATCGCTAATTGGGAGCCACTGATGACATCTTGCGGGATTGGATAGTAGTTGTGTAACTCATGCTGTCGCCGCATCCACTGCCCCGCCAGCTGGCTGTATTTCCTAATTAGGCAGGTGGCGGCACCGCCGTCCGAGAGGCGGACCATGTGCCCTTTTCATGGTTGTTGCGGTCAGGGTGAAAAGCAGTCGCTTCTCGGAGTATCAACGCTGCGCGTAGGGGAATCGAACTGCCTTCTTACCCGTTACTATTCCGCGGGACCCCAGCCGGTACAATGTTAGATTATCAGATAATCGTGTTGCCATGTCAGCTCTGGGAAACAAGTCTATACAGATGTTAGTCAAGCACCAGATCAACGGAGATCACTTACAAATTCCCTCCAGGAGATGTTCTCCTCATTGTCAGGCTCCTGTGCGGCACGAGCAGCCCAAACCTTCTTCAATAGGTCAGCAGGGACTGGATTGCGCATCTCGGATCGCCTTTCAATCTCGCGAAACCTTGCAAGGACATAGTACTGCGAATGACGAGAGAGGGCATCTGCTCCCGCCATAAACAAAGGCATGATAAGCAGCTCGCTCAGTGTGGAATCAACAGGTATATCAGCTGTCGCGTCCAGGATTCTGTTCACAGGTGCTTGTATTTCCACACTGCTAGCCGGCTGTGCTGGGTCCAGTAAGCGAAGTATGTGCAGTACACACGCAAACTGAAATGCCACAGCCAAGCTAAGCCAGCATGAATCTGAGCTTGGGTATGTTTTCGCCTTGGGGTCCCATGAGTATAATTCATGTTTTGCAAACAACAGCGTGGAACGGAAATCATCATCTGTGGTCCAGCCCAGCTTGTACTCCTTTGCTTTGTCGAGTGCACGTCCGATGATGAGAAAAATCTCTCGTGGACATCCATTGACCAGTTCAAACAAATGACCACCGGCGCGAGCAACCATCTCGCGAATATCCTGGGTAAAGCAAAGCCGTCTCGTTCCAGCAAACGCTCGAATAATATCAAGCCTATGCGTGTTAACCAACCTTCGAAGACATTCGCACTATATTACTTACCATGCCAGGTTTCCTAAGAAGAACAAGGCCCTTGGTCGCCCGCCATGAAACAGTCCTTCTGCGATGAGTATGCTCTTACAGACGGACATGGCTCCTGTGATATGAATCCCATGTTCGGATATCCCGGTTTCGGCAATCTATCCGGGTTAGTTGTGTCTGATGCTCTTCTCCCAGGTACTTACGTCATGCAGGAGTAGAAGCTGAATTGTTGCAAGAACGGCATCCTGTTCCTCTTCTGATAGCGATGTATTCTGGCTCTGACGGATTTGTTCGCCCAGCGCTTGTATTGCCTTCACCCTGTATTCAACAGCAGTTGTTTCATACAGCGTGGTATCCTCCGTCATTCGTCCAAGATGAACGGCAGATAGCCCAAGGACGGAATACAGCAACCCGATCTGCTTCTTTGCAAGCGGAATAATATACGCTCTGTACGGGTTATCCTTAGCATCCCCAATCTCCGCAACTTGATGAGGGCAGATAAATGTGTCATCTGCACTTGTTAGCAGAAGTAGATATCAAAACAGATCTGCTTACAGTGGTTGATGAGCGTCTTTGTCTCGTTTGATTTCAAAAGTGTAGTAATGTTATCGGGCAGTTCTGGAGCTGGCTTCGCTAGGATGGAATCGATTGCCAGACGCGTGGATCTTCTTCGAGCAGATGTAGATTCCCTACTCGCGACTTCAGTCGAACTCTCGGATTTAGTCGTCTTTTCATTCGCCGGTATGCTCGCATTCTTCCATTTTCCCCGGCTGGCAATGCCGCAAAACCGGAATTGATCCGGATAGCCTCTACATAATAGGCCTTTGGAAATACATCTCTGACAGTTGGGGCGGCCTCGATCGCATTTTCGGCACTTCTCCCGGCAGGTAATACACGCAGGCCCTTAGGAAGCGTTAGCATGGCACCAATTGAAGATGGTACAGTACTCTGCATACCAGCAGGCGGCATTCTGCCGGTGCCGCAAAGTGTTGCACAGTGCCAAGGGCAAGGTCCGGGATTCACGGTCCGTTGGAGTCGGCCTGTGTAGGTACTTTGGTACACCGGCTATAACATGAACATCTTGACAAACTTGACTGAAAATGACCGAGATGCATCTCCTAACTTGAAGGTCCAGCTGGCACCTGGCATCTGGCACCTGGCATTGTCATAGAAGATCGGACGAGAACCTTGAACTGGTCCACGGTAGGAAGCCACTAGTCTCATTGGGGAATTATCGGAATTTGATGCCTAAGGTTGCAACATGCAAGTCTCAGCTGCGAAATTTCAAGAAACCTTAATGAAGCTCATTCTACTTGATGCTATCTATGATCTTCTATTTATAGCCTGCGCATGTATAATTTTACTGCTCAGCAATAAACATCTGAGCCATGGTCAAATTGTGGTGTTGCTGTTAGTGACATTTCAAATAATACAGCCAGCTGGCTCCCACTATATATATTGCAATTCATTGTCATGCTCATTTCACACATTGCTTTCCTATTTAAAGACACATTGATTGTAATTAGAAAAGAAACACTACCAGATTCCAGCCTTGGTATAGTAATCCTTTCCAACTGCTTGTTTTGAGGCTGAGACCCAATTGCTCGTCTGTCAGGGCACCCTTGAGGAGACTCTAGTCTGGACGAATGCGGGGCATTTGAGCTTTCGGGGTGGCGACCAATTGTTCCGCTCGATACCAGGTAAGCTAACCGTCTTTAGCTAGCCTCATCACGTGGTGTCTGACGATAAGTGGTTGGGGCCTAGGTAAGACTTCCAGGGTTGACGCGGACTCATAAGCTGGGGTATTCAAGGCTTGATGAGGCTGATTTCGCCCTCAGGACCATCTCTTCTTATTTAACTCGTTCACCCATATATTCTCACCCACAACCTCAAATTACCTATCTTGCAATCAAAGAATCAAAATGGTTGGAAATGCAGACTCTTTAAGCTCCGACAACGTGGTGGGGCTTGCAGCTCGAGCTCTCCGCCCTGACGCCAGCTCCCAGTTCAGTCTCAAGACTCCCTACGAAGCTGTCGCTCTTATCGGCCACGCTTGCATGGTGGCGGTCGGATTTCGACTAGTCGGCCTCAGTGAAGATGATACGTTAGGTATGTCGAGTGCTCTACCAGTATTTCTCATCACTTACTCACACTTCATGCGTCGTTACAGAAATTCGTGAAAGTCCCACGCTCCCAACAGAATGGAATGCTAGCACTACATACTCTTTCCGATATGCTCACTCTCAGTCATCTATGCAATACCTGCTCAAAGTCAGCCGTCTTGGAAATAATGCTGTCATTTTCGCACTGGCGCTGGGCGACGATAGGACAACTTCCTTCGACGTGCCCGTCAAAGATTATGTCTCCGCATCCGCTCTGCCCCTGTCTTCGTCCGCCGACTTAGCGACCTCGCTGAAGGATATTTTTATCTCCGCTCATCGTATAAGCGACCTGATCGCGTTGTTTAAGATCAACGTGATCCAAAAACTAGCGCCAGGTCTGTACAAGGAAGGACAGGAAACCTCTACACAAGCTCAACCTGAGATCCGACCGGAAAGAGCTCCCATACGCGATCCCCTTGGCGATGACCGCATGCCACAACCTGCCCGCCCGTATCCTTTTGATGATCCTCTCGCGATACCCCCTCGCCGACCTGGTCCCCCAGGAGACTTTCCGCCGCCCGGCTTTGAAGACGAGTTCGAGATCCAGCGGCCCCCTCGTGGGTTCGCGCCTGGTGGCAGAAATCCATTAAATATTGGCGATCGAGATCTGTATCCCACTGGCTTGGGTCCCCATGACCCTATACGAGGAGGTATTGGCCCTGGTCTTGGAGGAGGAGGTGGTGGTATGCATCCCACTTTTGATGATCCCCTTTTTGGAGGTCCTAGAGGTAGCGGATACGATCCCCAGGCACCCCCCGGATCACGGTATGACCCGGTAGGGCCTGGACAAGGTCCGCCATTTGGCCGTGGGCGCGGTGGCTTTGGTGGCCCTGGTGGCCCCGGCGGCGGATTTGGAGGTTGGGGCGGATTTGGCGGTGACATCATCTAATGGATGAATTGCTGCTCCAGAGAATGGCATGGTTAAAATTCTTTTTTGTATGATAATGTTGAGAACGATTATGATGTATTTATGAATTTGACGACTGAATTTAATGATGACATTGTGAAAGGTCAATCAGTATGGTAGTAGCTATCTTGATCGTTCCCCGCGTATTATTATTCTCCGTATAGCAGTAGGTAGTGTGGCTTTGCGGCGGTGTGGCGCACGGACGGCCAAACCTCGTCAACTCTGCCCGCCAACAAACTCCCTCCCCTTCTTGCCCTCGACCTCTTCTTTCATCGCCATCCCATCGCTCTCAACCCGCTTTCTTTTCTTCTGGTAGACCTGTTGACCTCAACTTAGCTTCTTTTCTTTTACTTCGTTTGCCCCTGACTCTTGCGCCCGTAACATCAGCGACCGCAGCCTCACGAGACCCTCCTTCGCCTAGCTCTCCCACCCCTCAGCAGCCGTATCCCTTCCGCCCGACACTGCCACACATTCCACAACTATGGATAATAACATGGAGCTCGATGCGGCGCGCTCGCCAGAACCTCACCATCTTTCCCCGACAACCGACCCCGGGTCCATCCCCACCCTCGATGGCTGGATCGAGAATTTGATGACTTGCAAGCAACTCGCAGAGGAGGATGTGCGGAGGCTGTGTGATAGGGTGTGTATTTGCGGTAGATCATACGTGGCATATCTAATTCAATGTCGGTGTAGGCGCGAGAGGTGTTGCAGGAGGAATCGAATGTTCAGCCTGTGGTATGTCCTTTGTGTTTTGCTTGTGGGCCGCTTCACGGATGCCCGACCGATTGAGTGTGAAGTTATTGACATGGTCTGCAGAAATGTCCAGTGACTGTTTGCGGTGATATCCACGGTCAATTCCACGACCTAATGGAGCTCTTCCGCATAGGAGGGCCGAACCCCGATACGAATTACCTCTTTATGGGTTTGTTTTTTCGCAGCCTCCCCTTCTGGCCCCTGGGACTGATCGTTTGCCCAAGGTGACTATGTCGACCGTGGATATTACTCCGTCGAGACCGTTACCCTCCTTGTTTGCCTGAAAATTCGCTACCCTCAGCGTATCACCATCCTCCGAGGAAATCACGAATCCCGCCAGATTACGCAGGTGTACGGATTTTACGATGAATGCCTGCGAAAATACGGCAACGCCAATGTTTGGAAATACTTCACTGACCTTTTCGATTACCTCCCCCTCACTGCCCTAATTGAGAACCAGATCTTCTGTCTCCACGGCGGTCTGAGCCCTTCCATTGACACTTTGGATAACATTCGATCCCTGGACCGGATTCAAGAGGTCCCGCACGAAGGACCTATGTGCGACTTACTCTGGAGTGACCCCGATGACCGTTGCGGCTGGGGCATCTCTCCCCGTGGTGCTGGATACACCTTCGGACAGGATATTTCAGAGGCGTTTAATCATAATAACGGCTTGACTCTGGTTGCAAGAGCCCATCAGCTGGTCATGGAGGGATATAACTGGTCACAGGACCGCAATGTTGTCACGATTTTCTCAGGTACTGCCCTTGTGTTCCCAATTGGCTTGGCCGCTTACTGACGGATTAGCCCCTAATTACTGCTACCGTTGCGGTAACCAAGCCGCTATCATGGAGATTGACGAGCATCTGAAGTACACGTTGTATGTTTGGCCTTCTGCAGCATCACCATATTCTGGTAACTTAACTGACCGTTATCCCAGCTTACAATTTGACCCCTGCCCCCGTGCGGGAGAACCGATGGTCTCGAGACGTACCCCGGATTACTTCCTGTGATTTTATAGTGATAGACTTTTCCTTTCCACCTTGTGAAGCCGAGGTTCTCCGACCCTTCGAGAGGGCACATGGGAGTTGGACACAGACGCCGGCATGCCCTGCCTGCATAATCATGTATGCGCGCCTGTCGCCGTGTTGATACCATTCACGAAAATAAGATATGTCAGATTCAATCACTATCACTGATACCAGTAGACCTCGCAACCCCAGAGAGGCTTAGTATTGTATAAATAGGCCGACTATTTGAGATATGTCCCGGCCATACCTACAACCAACCTCATCCACTCCGTACACAAGACTGCAATCAACTGTGACTCATTTCTCCCAAGATAGTCCGCTACAGCTTCGGCCGAATCCTGAACACGCCGGACAATGTCAGACGTGGGCGACGAACCAGCTACATTGTACTAATCCCTGTACGCCATGTTGCAGAGGATTTAGCGGCTACAGGGGTGTATTATATTGTTTACAGGCATTACCTCGCAACCGAATGCTGGCAACACTTACAAGATGATATATCCAGCGGCCACTAATCCCGGACATGAATAAGCAAAACTTCAGCTGGAGTTCCCGGACTATGGAATTATTTGATAGCCACGCAGTAGGTATATACAGATTCTAATGCCTTTACTGTAACCAGCCAGGGCGATTGCAAAAAAGGGAAATCAAACACGCACGCTTCACAAACACAAGAAACAACATCGCTGGGCCAAAGAAGTAAAGGGATATGAAAATTCAACGTGTCCTTGCCAAAATCTCCTCGACTTCCTTCTTATGAGTCGAGAAATTGTCAACAAGGCTATCCCACATCTTGGGCTCGTGCTCGTGCTTCTTGTCGCTGTTCCACGCGTAGTCGGTGATTGTGAAGGGGCGGGAGGATTCGAACATGAAGGCGATGGAGCCCTGGGAGATCTGTGCGACGGGGGGTGCGGATTCGGTCGCGGCTTGGAATTCCTCGTACGCAACACCGTGGGGAACCACTTTGCAGCAGAAGGGAATATGTTAGTTATTGTGGAATTGGATTGTATTGGGGGCCGGGACTAGTAGGGTGGGTCTGGGGGAAGCTTACTTCCGCACTCGAAGGAGATGCTGCCCGGCTTGAATGCGTCGGAGCGGCCGCCGTATTCGCCGTAGATGAGGCCCATTAGTTCGGAGGCGGCGTTGCGGTGGTAGTATGGTGGGCGGTAGGTGTCTGTGTCAGTTCAGTTAGATTGTTATTGGAAAGAGAGCCAGAATGTTGGGGGCTTACGAGAAGCGACATCCCAGCGGGGAGAGAAGATGAGCACATCAGCGAGAGGGGCCGTGAGGTCGCGGGATTTGGCAGTGAGTACGCAGAAGATGGAGGGGTCGATGTGGTCGACGGAAATGGAGCCGACATTGACGAACTTGGTCAAGTCGTATTTGTAGGGGACCTTCAAGGCAGAATTGTTAGATGAAGAGGACCAAGATACTCAGGGTTAGGGAACTAACGTAGTTACCGTGCCAAGCAACGACATCGAAAGGACTGTGGTTTTGCGTGCTCTTGAAGAACTTGCCGCCGAGCTTGTAGATGATTTCCCAGGGTTCCTGGGCGATTTCGTATTTGGCTTTGGGGTAGAGGAAGTCGCGCGCATTGGCGAGACCGTTTGCTCCCAGGGGACCGAGTTCCGGGAGTTCGAATTGTGATCCCCAAATCTCCAGAATGTAACCACGAGAAGGACCATCCGGAAGCTCGACGCGGAAACGGAGACCGCGCTGTATGACGACGATTTCTCCAGGCTGTACGTATAAGGGGCCGAATTCTGTCTGGATGTCAAGGGAACCTTGCTGAGGAACGATGAGGAACTCGCCGTCGGAGTTCACGAAAGCCTTCTTCGTCATGCTCTTGTTTGCGGTGTAGACATGTGTAGCAATACCCTCGCGGAGGGTTGGGTCCCCAGAACCAGCAACGGTCTTGAGACCAGAGACGAAGTCGGTCTCAGCTTCTTCGATATCGAAAGGGTGCCATGCAAGCTGGGTGGGGGAGATGTGAATGCGAGGGTTTAGAGGCAAGAAGCTACACTCGGTGTCCTTGTTGTCCGGGAGCTCGGTCTGCCACAGTTAGTGGTCTACAGGATTTCATAAAATTGGGCGCACATACAAATCCCTGGTGAGCAACAGCAGGGCGAGCACGGTAGAGCCAGGCCTTCTTGTTGCAGTGTCTTGGGGCAATGAAAGCGGTTGCAGTAACCTGTTCCGCGTAGAGACCGAAGCGCACATTACGCGGACTGTTTTGGCCATGGGGAATGGTTCCAGGGACAGCCTCAGATTCGAATCTATGGGTCTGCGTCAGAGGGTTGAATCATTGCAGCAGAAAGTGTTGAACATACGAGTTGCCGAAACCCGCTTGATACTGTAGCAAGTTAGCGGATATCGTCATTATACACGGGAGATGCAGGCAAACCTCGTAAGGGTCATTCCTCCTTGTCTTGAAAGAAGGAATCGTGGCATCCTTCTGAGTCTCAGCCCAGTGGAATATCTTCTGATACTCCTTAGGATCCGAAAGGGTGCCGTTACCGATTGAACCCATTGTTGTCTGCAGTAGAAGATAAACCAGACGTGAAGAATAGCAGCCTAAAGTCCTCAAGTCTCTGTTCACAGATTATAACAAAGTCCAGAGTCCCAAAGACGGGGCCAGTCCCTCATATACTTCAGCCGGTGGGGTCGCAACCACTCGACAAGGTGTGGGAAATAAGTCCTCGTCATTAGATCACCTGCGATCAAGTTCCTGATTGGGCATCAGTACTCGATAGTGCCATTTGCCTGGTAGGCTGCGGTGCTACCCCAGCAGGTGGCACGGCGTGTCTGCTATTGTCCTTTCGTAAGCGGTACCCCGGAGAACTCCCTATCGGCATCTCGGGGAGGAGCTTAATGCCGAACAGCTAAAAGTGGATCCGGAAAACGCAGCCTGGTGTGGGGTAATTCCAGAAAGAACGTTGCCGTCGGAGCCGCTTGGGATAGGATTGTCGAAGCTGTTCTGTTGACCCCACATGAGTAAGCCCTGAGTAACGGTGGGACTACTCCATTAATAAAGGTGAACGTGGAGGATGTTGAAAGTCGGGACTGACCTGGCAGGGGAATTGCCGAAGGGATGCGGATACCCAGTTTTTTTTAGGCAAGACGGCTTGTTGAGGGGAAGAGGAAGTTGATGGTGTAACTGGAAGATAGATGGATGAGCTCCAACAGGTGAATGAAGGCCTTGGTGGTCACATGCCCAACAATCGACAAGGAGCTCCCGGGTCTGGCATACTTTGAACAGTCATGACAACAATAGCATTTCTGGTAAAGAAATAGTCTAGTCTATAGTGGTTGGATCAAATCTAGTTCAGCAAACTAATCTTCCCGGCCGTCAGAAAAAAGACAATAGGCAAATAAACCCCAATCCCAGCCTCTTTCAAAACCTTCAAATGCTCAACCCGACGTCTCGCAGCAAACTGCACCTCAGAAATCTCCTTGCATTCCCCTACAGGCCCATATGCGAAGCGCCGTTCAGCAGACCAAGGACCACCCCCGGCCACGAACTCAATCCAGCGGCTCCGCATCTCCTTACCAACGGCCTCCGCAGCAGGGTTGAAGGACAAATCCACCACTCCAAACAGGAATAGAAGATCAACAGCATGGTGAGAGCGGCTAGACGCTTGCCATGGGTTTGCCTGGTCGACGACGTATTTGTAGACGCGTTTCCCGGCGGCGCTTAGTTTGTCAGCGATGAGTTCGACGGGCAGGGCGTATCGCGCGTCGTTGACGAGATCCAGGGCACCGAGCTTGGAGGCTGTAGGACGATCAGGGACGACGTGGTACAGCTTGCGCAGCTTTGTACCCCATATCTTGTCTTGTTCGAATGCGGCGGTTATTGTCTCTCCATCGGAGGTCTCGATTCCGTTCCTCCAAATGACGGACTCGTACTCGGTATCTCCGATCATAATCTCATCAACCTGCTCCATCCTCGTTTCCCAGTCTTGTAGTTCTTCATCCTCCTGTATCCACATAGTGTTGACATTGCATTCCTTCAATGCGCGTAACAAAGCCGGGACCGAAGCCTGGCGGAGCGACGTTTCGCCTTGTTCCTGTACCTTCGCCTCCAGCGCTTTGATAAGACCATTGCCCCGTTCCACAGGCAAGGGAGACGATAGGTACAGCGAGCCAGAAGCCAGCACTGCTCTCTTCACGGGCGGTCCTGTGATGAGGTGTGCGTGGACGTAAATCGCGCCGGCACTCTCTCCAGCGAGTGTAATATTATCCTACAAACCAATAATCAGCAGGAGTAAGCAACATATAGCATCCAAGACCTACCGGATTTCCACCAAATGCACTAATATTGCTCCGCACCCAGTCAAGCCCCAACCTCTGGTCTTTAATAGCCAGATTCTTCTCGGCCCCGTCGCCAAAGCTAAAGATATTGAGACGGTAGTTTATCGAAACGAAGACGATCGGCTGGCCGGATTTGATCGAGTCGGCGACGATTCTCGTAGGGTCTGTAACCATTTAGTTCGGAGCAATCTGTACAGCATGCAAGGGATCATACCGCAAATCTTCGACGCCGCAGAGCAGAACGTTACAATCTGCGAGCCACCTAATCAATCAAAGTCAGTCACACCCACCCATAGCACCGTCGTCCCTATCAAACCCCGGCGTACCATGAATCCAAACCAACACCGGCAGGTCACCCTTGCTCGCCCCAGCAGGCGGCGCAGTAATATCAATAGTCAAACACTCAAACTCATCCTCGGGTTCGTCCTCAATAACAAAGTCTTCCGGAATGCGCAGTAGATGGCGCACATCGATATCTACCTGCGGACATCGAGGCCTTCCCGAATAAACATTAGCATCTCAACTCAAAAGCATAAGACCCCAACGAGAATAAGGAAAGGGACAAGAACACACCCAAACCTCGTACAGTCAACAACCTCCCCATTGAACCCATCCACGGGCTTCGCGCGCTCAAATCGCCCGGGAATACTGGCATACTTGATACCCCGGAAGTGATGAACGGCCGTACCGTCAAAGCTCTGCTCAATACCCTTGAATGTCGCCTTCAGGGCTTCGTGGTGGATTTGCGGGGTCGCCATTTCGTTTTGCTGTTTTCACGGAAAGTGAAGACGCTGGATGCTGGATACTGGATGGCGAGGCCGGGTAAGAGACAAACTACCTAAAAGACCATCAGTCGCTCGATCGGCTCGAAGAAGCCTCAACAGCCAGGCTACCCCACTCCGTCATCGTAAACCATCATTTTCGGGTGCGACGGTGTGTGGTGATCCCGAAATTTGGCATGGTTGAATAATAATCGACCCCTCATAGCCAGGAACAAATATTCGAGTTTCGTGGGGCCGCTGCGGGGTTGAATGTGGTGACTGTGGTAACTGAACACTCATTCCGCTGGTTCCGCTCGGGGTTGGTTCGGCAGTCGGACATGCATAGGTACGTATTCAATTCCACCATCGAGATAGAGGTTGATCATAAGAGAGAGGCTGGTGGGATTTGGATGAGTTAGTTTTACAGAATATAAGTGGTAACTATATAATCAGGTTAAGGGATTCTACATGAATATACCTATCTCAGACAGTCGGAACCCTTGCCCGGTCACCCACTTACCGGGAGGCCTTACATCGCTGAAAAGTGCATGACTGTCTAATACGTACCGGTAGGTATAGACTATAAACAGAGAAAATAGTGATACTGGTAAGTATACTGTTGCCATACCAAGGGTGGCTGCCTACAGAACAGCGCTTCGAGCGGACAGACTTTTTAGGCCCTGGTCAACTCATATATACACTGGCACATTACAGCACAAAAAGGTGTGTGGATATAGCACAAATCAACCAAACAGCCGCCCAGGCCACCTAACTGTTAGATGTCCTTTGTTTCCTGCTAGGCAGGAACCCACCCAAGAAGAACAGCACCGGCACACCCGTAACACCAACAATCAACGCCAGCGCCCAAGTCATGGTCCCCCACCCCTCACTTTCCCTGATAAACCCAGCCAAGAAGGGACCGACTAGACTCCCACCGGCGTACGCAGAGTTCAAAAGGCCATACGCCAGCGCCATCGCGCCTCCCTTGCCCCAGATCCCGGGGTGCTTCTCCTCCTCCTCCGCAACGGCATAAGACGCCTCAACCAGGATGATCGCAATCGTCGCAGCGATGCATAAGCCTATCAGCGATAGTAACGCACAGAGGAGGACTTTATGCTGCATTGAGTTATTTTGGACGAGCCGGAGTAGAGTGATAATCGGGACAGTGACGAAGAAGGCGCCGGCGGCGATATAGCGGCGCGTCGAGGGGTATTTGTCGTTGAGAAACCCAAATATCGGGTCGAGGATGTGAGGGATGGTTAATGGAATAAAAATGAGGCCCTGCGCAGTTTGCTTCCAGTGAAATGTTTCTTCCACGAAGAGGGGAAGGACGCTCTCGAAAGAGGTGATGAGGACGGCCAGGATGAAGTATGCATAGAGGGTAACAAGGACGCGGCTTGACACCAGGAGGGTAAGTAACGCGCCTTTCCTCTTCTTTCCGGGCAGTATTTGGTCCTCGTCCTGGATAGAGGTGGTCTCCGATGGTCTTTGCGGTGGTATGTCCGGTGGATCATGGGAATCTTTTTGACCCTCAACATCAGCCGCAGTAACATCCTGCTGAGGGGCACCAGCTGCATCAGTCTCTGCAGGCTTCTCCCTCGTCTCTGGCACCTGCAAATCCTCAGCCGGAAGCCACTTCACAGCATTCTTCCGTTCAATCATAACGATGCGGAAAACAATATCGAGGGCGATAAGCGCAAACGCCAATGCGTAGACCGAATAGTACCCGCCATGCTCGTACAGTACACCCCCAAGGAGCGGCCCGCCCATTGCTCCAAAAGTCATGCCCATTCCGAGGTAGCCTATGGCTTGTCCGAGAGACTCCTTCTCAATGGTATCGACCAAGAGCGCACAACCAACCGACCAGACTACAGCTGCAGCCGCACCCTGAAATAGACGACCGGCAATCCACAGCCCGATATGGGTTCCGACACAGAGAAGAGCCGTCGCGGCTCCCAGTGCGACTAGGCCCAGAATTAGAGGCCATCGACGCGACTCGATTCTATCGGCCAGATAGCCCGCGGGAGCTAAATGGGATCCAACCGGTTAGGAATTAGGACACTTCATTTCTCTTGACAAGGTTCAGAAACATACGCGAAAATGCTAGGAGCGCTCCGGCGTAAAGGCCGAGCAGGATCGACGTCCATTTTTGCTCTACACAAGTCAGTATTGAGGATGCACAAAATATAGAGCGAAGCAAGGTAATACCGTTATCCTCTCCCACGCCAGCTCTTTCATTCAGTGCTGTTGGGGCGACCGGAACAATCTGGCGCTGTTAGAAACTATCCACTGAGGCCACTCCGCTGGGACCCTTCGTGGACTAACCATTCCATATAGCAGCATATCCTGACGGAAGAGTATTAGTCTCGCGACCACGGATATAGAAGGAATGTGTCATCATACTGTAAAGATAGCAAAAGAAACTACAAAGACAATGAAGGGTTTCGATGCTCTCAACTCGCCGAGGACCGGCCGAGTTGAGTCTCTGCGCGCCCATAAACTGCGCAACATGGTGGGAATGGAGCTATGACGCCGACAGAATCATATTGGGGATTCTTCTGTTTGATACTTGATGTCCGTTATCTCCTCAAGAGGTTGGCACACGCACGGGGGTTTGGATCGAGATCGCGCTTTTATAATATCATAGTACGTATCCCGCGGGTTCCGTATGGTCGGATCTCTGCAAGGTTGGCCAAGTCAATTAGGTTGTCCGAAAAAAGCCACGAATTCAGTCAATAGATGGATGGTTTCTAGGGGACATTGTCGCATTCTGCAGATATCTCGTGGCCGCTAAATTCCAATAATAATCCCTGAGCCTTCCGTGAAAAGCAAAACCCATCCCTTTTATGGATTAGGACCCAGAGATCTGTCCACTAGTCGGTAGCACTAGTTTAAATATAAGAGGAAGGCTAAACTACCTATACCTTACGAAGTAAAGTTTGTCAATCTCTGAATGATGGATTGGTATCCTTCTGAAAAGGTGAAGGAATCTTAAGTTTTACTTTATCATGACGCCAGATAATCCTCTATCATGCTCTTCTGCGTCGTTAATCCGGTTGTGCGTATTCAGTTCATGCTTCTTTTGCCATGATTGAAGTCATGCTTGAGAGACGTTTTGGTGGAGAAAGAAAAGCTGAATCAAGCCACTAATAAAACCTTCCAGTTGCAGTTGCGATAGAACTTCTATAATTGTTGCCTCATATCGGTGATGTCAAGGTCTCTAGATCTATAGGTTATGCTCGGGGCCCAATTTTCGACTAGAATCGATGGATTCTATCTTTCGAGTAACCCAGCTGCTCGAGAATGCCCTTCCGGCCCATTCCAAACAGACCAGAGCCTATCAAAGCCGCCTCCATCGCGGGCGGTCCGCAGACAAAAACCTTTGTATCCTTTTCGTCCGGTCCCTGCATGATCTCTGCGAGAAGCTCTTTTGTCACATATCCCGATCGTACGCTCTCACTCGAAGAGAACTCATTTCCTGGTCGACTGACGGTATAGTAAATGTCGAGTCTGCCAGGGTACTGCTGTTTGTACCTATCAAGTTCCGAACGCAGAAGCAGGTCCTCCTCCGTGTTGACGCCGAATATGACGGTTACTTGTGTTTTGTCTGCTGGATTGTTAAGAATCCCCTGAGCAAGCTGGTAAATGGGAGTGATGCCTGCGCCACCGGCGATGAGGTAGACATGGGAGAATTTTTTCGGTGTCCATGCGAATCCTGGCAGGGAAGCGAGGATGAACAGTCCGTCTCCTGGGTCCAGGCTGTGCAAGTGTGTGCTCGCTTTGCCATTCGGGTATTTTTTAACCAGAAAGTCAATGAAACCGGGTCCATCTGGGCCCTGTCAGAAGGAATACCCGTACTTGGAGGCAGGTAGATGCTGCTTACCTAGTCTGCTGACAGGCGTATAGGGTCGTACAACAGGCAGCCAGCTGCCCTCGGGTTTTGAGAATGTGAGAAGCGCCGCTGGTAGGGCCTCAGTCAGCTTCACTTGTTTCTGCTTTTAATCTGGATCCTGAGAATAGCAAACAGGGTCTCACATGTCAAGCCTAGTCCGCTTTGCGATTGCTCCCCTCCGGTAGCTCGAAGCGAAGACGCTTGGTGTTGTGGTTGACAGATTCTGAGCTATGAAGCCGCAGATATTTGAAAGCCGGACCTTTACCAAAGACCTTCTGTGGTTCCGAAGACTCAGCCAAAGCGCTCCTGGTGAATAGTCTTGAAATTCCGTAGGTGCTCATTCCGCCGACAGCCAGGATGGTGAGAGTGTTAGTGACGACCCGGCCTTTCAGCAGGCTAATCATGATCGTGATTCAAACGGGCGATGGGGCAGAAAATATGACTGCAATCAGTCAAATTCATAAATCTGTTGAGAGCGAGATTTCTTTATTTCAGGATGCTGTGGCTTTTTTATATGTTGAGAAGAGTGAGATCGGGGATACCGGAGGTTCAAAGCTGCCTCGCACCACCCCGGCCTCCGTTCGCCGATACTTTACGTAGGAAATCAGGCGATCCGAGGCAGTGCTGAGGTGTCAGACTCCTGGTACTTCATGTCCCTCAGACAAAGAATAACGGAGGCTGATCCATCGTTGATTGTCGATAAATTCTGCTACGTACCCTGTGGTGACTTGATTGCTGAACCTACCTTATCCTTGATTTCAGGTCCGACTGAGAGGGCCCCGAGCTAAAGGTTTACCCTCATCAAGCCACTACGTCTATAGATCCATGATCCAACTACGTATCCCAAAGTTTGTTTCTCTATTGAGGCTATTGAAGCCCCTTTGCAAGGTATAAACTCCTGGAAAAGCCTCTTCGCACTGAGACTGCAATACGTAATTCATTACTGCTTGCTATATGTGTCTGACTTGGACTTATCCAGGACAGGAACAGAAAAGCCATTATCTTAGAGCGACATAAAGGCCCCAAAAACCTTCGCCAGATCATCGAGGGCGATCTTGTCCGTACAGTCATACAGGTTTCGACGTCGCCGAGTTTTGCCCCCAAAAGCCTGGGTCACCGTCCCAGCAACAGAATCATCAGAGCTGGGACCATAGCACTTTGCCGCAAATCCGCTCGTCACCGTGCCTTTGGAAACGGCGGGCCAAGGAGCCTGTCCGTGGCAGAACTTGAAGAAGTCCTCTGCGAATGTGGTTGCAACAGCCTGTTGAGCAGGGGACAAGAACTCCCGAAAATTCTGGAAAAGATAGGCAAGGTCGAGGATGTGGTTTGTTTGGTCTTTCCAAGGCCCTTCCCAAGGGTTGCCCTCGTTGAAGTAGTACACATATGCGTTTCCTTTCCATCCTTGCGCGAATGTCATCACGGGGGTGAAGAACAGCACATCATTGATAAAATTGAGAACGGCAGGGTATGCATCATCATCCCTCGTACCCTCTGAGATACCGTAAGATTCCAGAATCTGCTGAACCACGGCTGGTTCTGACGAAGCTGCACTATTAAGGGCCGTAACAAACTTTTTGGCGCAGTCCACCTTCGTGTTCGGGTTTAGGAAGGCAATTATGCTGGCCTGGAGAGGAGATTAGGTTGAAGAACATATCCCTGCTGGTTCTACTCACATCAATTTGAGCATCCCCAATCATCAAGTCATGGCACCAGTTCTTCCCTTTCGGAACGTCAGACGTTGGGTTCCCCGTTTCCGCGTATGACGGGGCGGAGGGGACGATATCGCCGTCTATCGCAGGGACAGTCAAGACGGTTCGTGGCAGCCGTGAAATGATTTCAGCAGGGGGCATCTCAAGCAATGCCTGGACTCTCTCGTCAGAGCTAAGATCGGACAGCCCGAGAGCGGATATGGCTTCCTGGTAGTTCTGTTCATGCGCCTCGTAAGGCAAGGGTCGTGACAAGAAGTAGGTACCGCTCATTGCAATGGCCCGCTTGAAAAGCGCCTTCTCGGAGTTCAGATGATAGGTTACAGACGCTATAGTGCGGTCAGCACCCCCTTCCACTCCGAATCCAATCGTGCAACTTACCTCCACCAGCACTCATCCCGGCAACTGTGATATTGTCGGGATCTCCGCCGAACTGATGGATGTGTTTCCTCACCCATTCAATGGCCACTCTCTGGTCCCGGAGACCATTGTTAGCGTTATACCCGGCTTTGCGCAACTCTTCCGAAGTCAAGAAGCCGAGAGCTCCCAGCCGGTAGCTGTACGTGTCAGCCGACAGTCCATTCATGAAAGAACCAGGGCCTCTTACTTGATAGAGACTGCGACTATGGGAAGGCTTTTTTCAATCGACAGCTTGACAAACCGAGTGTAGTCGAACTGAGGCCAGGAGTTGGCACCGATAACGAGGCCTCCGCCGTGAATAAACAGAAAGACGGGGAGTCGTGACGAGGCCGTCAAGTCCGCAGGAACAGCGATATTCAGGTTCAGACAATCCAGCTCAGATTGTAGGAGCTCCTTCTTGGGCAAGGTATGCTGCACATGAGCTAATTCCAAGTCACACCCTATTGGGAGCGATACTGCGGTAGCGCTGTCACCGGCGACATTAGTTTGCTGATTGTTCTGTCTGATCTGGGGATGCCGGTCCGTGGCCCGCCTTTCTTACCCGTCCCTGGTTGCGTCCAGAACATCGCCATCTCGACTTTCAACCAAGACGGCGTCTGCCAGCCTGTTTTTGAGAGTGGCATATTTAATTCCCAAGTACTGTGTTACCCCTTCACTGCTTTTGCCTTGGATGGCGCCTAGCTTTTCGGTCTGTAGTAGAGAAGCCATTATTGACGTTCAATCTGACTCTGGGGCTGTCTATTGTCAGAGTATGGGGTGATAAAAACCGACAATCTCAAAATGAGTCCTTGGGGACGCGGGGAACATTCATTGCAGCCGGGTGCAGTGAATATTGGCGGTTTCCTGGATGGGGAATACCCGGTCGCTGCCAGGTGGCAGGTGCCCCACTAATAAAAGCATTACGGATCATTGTCGACGATCGGACAGAAAACATCCTGGCGAGTACGGGAAAGCATCAGTATGGAATCCGAGAACAGGATTTCTGCGTCTTCGGTCGACCCCATTTGCTTTTTGCTTTCCATTAATCGATAATACGAGGTCCTTTGGCCACAGGTTTCTCTACCCTCGGGAATCCCCCGCCAGAGAGCAATTACAGTGCAGGAAACTTTGAACAAAGGTGAGGGATGAAAGGATAACCTTGAAAATTGAATAATATGGTGCCATGCGCATGAATATGATGGCGAAAGGCTCTGTATCGAAATGTCAGACGGGAGACCCTGGATAAAATGGGTTGCTGCAGAGCGATCCAAGCCTCTTCCTTCAGCCAGCTGACTCCCTTCAACATTCCTCCCACACACATGCAAAGTCATCATGACCTGACCAGTAACTTATTTTCGGTTCAAATTAATACGGTCGACCTCGGAGAGTAATTGGCCTTCGCTTGACTGCGTCACTTGTGATGTGTTCGCCCTTTGGACGTGGCACTGTGCAACCCCTGAAAAGCTCCAGTCCCGTCAGCAAAGCCAGAAAAGTCACGACAGAAACAAATCATCAGGAGCTGCCTCTGTTCCACAATGGAAAAAGCAAAAGGACCCCGGGCACCTGAATATTTACCAGAGACATGGCATATGTCTCCTGTTTTCTAAGCCCATCCGAGATTCGGCCCCAACATTTGCAAGGATCGAGGCCCATCGGCTTCTTAATTGACACCTGACCCCCGAGGGCATTCTTCGAGCCTACAGTGTGCTTCCAAGTCTTCCGTACTAACTGTGTCTTTGTACATACTAGCGAAATTAAGAAACTGTTCAAGCCATTCTCTATTCCATCCGCCCTTATCGACGAACATGTCCAGGTTACAATGGCCAAATCCTAGTGGCAAGCTGAGAAAATGGCTTTAGGCTAGCGGCTGCAGGGGCATAGGGGCAGCCAATTAACCATATGATCACGGTCGGTCTCGCTGCTCTCTCGGACGAACCTGCAGACCACGGCGTTAATAGGTGCCCTGGCAGATATCCCTGCTTTCCCATTCCCCATATCAGAGCTGGTATACAGTCATGCGCGTCTAATATCACTGGATCCAACCACATGGTCTAACTGGACAACGGGAAAATAAATCCCAGCTGGGCTGCAGTATGTTAAAATGGCATGTTGCCCTCCGGGTGACCAACACGCCTTTTGTTTGTTTCTCATCCGAGGGTTGACTCTGAGCCCCCCAGTCGTCTCTTTTCGTCTTTTCTAAATCGGCAACACCATGAAGCTGAGCCATGCCTGGGCCGGCCTAGCTGGAATAATCAGTCTCTGTCTTACCCAGGCAGCTACGACACCAACAAACGATGGCTCGAGGTCGAGTGGGCTTGGTGCACTAGGGGCCCAAAAACGCCAGGCCGCAACATGCAGCGTCAACGACGCGACATACAGTGGTGAGACGATGCCAACAGGGAGCTACACCGACTGGGGTACATTAGGGCTGAATAATGTGTTCTCCGGAAGGCAATATGTCACCATTGTCAATCTTACGCCGCATCGTTTCAAGCTGGATAGAACCCACTCGTACCAGATGGACATATTTGACTGGGGAGATATCCCCAGTGGCCGCGCCCGCCAGAATATTGCGCATTATACCACTAGAGTCGGAGCAAACCCAGTGGACACGGGCGGGGAAGCATATTACAGCATAGTTGGCACAGATAAAAGATTCGAAATTCGAGCGACAACTCACATTCCCCATGATTACCCTCGTCGCACTGTAATTGATCTTAGTGATATGGGGTTAGGTCAACGCGAGTATCTAGACCCTAGAGCGGAAGTGCCGGTCACTCTGGTTATTACTGGTAGCAACGGTCATGGATTCAGGGCTTCCCTTACCTACGGTCAAGGAAATTGGATGAAAGGATTGTACGATGTCATCAAAGATAGGCCGCTTCAGCATATCGTCATGCCGGGTACGCACGACTCTGGCATGAGCACCATCAGCGGTCAGATCGTTTCGATCGGTAGCGAGGGCAACACGCAGACCCAGGGGCTCAACATCTACGACCAGCTACGCGTAGGTGCGCGATGGTTTGACATGCGAATTGTCAGCGTCCATAAAGCAAACGAAGCAGACTATGACTTCTGGATTGCGCACGTCAACGACGAGAACGCGGACGTGCCTGTCGGTAACACGGGCGAGAGTCTAGCGGACGTCATCAACGAAGTCAATCGATTTACCTCGGAGAACCCTGGAGAAATCATTATCCTTAAGATCAGGTACCTGGTTGGTCTTCGAAGAATACCCGTAGGAGGTCCAATCAGCTGGGATAATGGCATTGTAAACAACTTCTTCACCGAACTGAAGAAGATTAACAACCGCTGCGGAAACTTGGACACACGCGTACAATTCCAACACCAGCCAGCTTCATACTTCATGGATCAAAATAGGGGCGCAGGCTGTGTCCTCTTCCTTTTGGACGGCGGCAACCTCCAAGAAGGAGTACCACACGACTCAATAACCGACGGTATATATCCTTACTCACAGATGGCCGTCAACGACAACTGGTCAAACCAACCCCAAACGGAACCAGTAGCGGAGCACCAAATCTCAGTCTGGGCGGGAATTGAACGCGCCGAGCCCTTCGTCAACGACCAGTTCCTCATCAGCCAGTGGCTGGTGTCTGCCGATGCGATACAAACAACCCTCCTTACCATCCAGAACATCGCCGTCATGCCCACCAACCCAGCCCTCTATTGGGCGGGAGTCAACGCGATGAGCCCCACGAAATGGCCGAATGTCCTGCTTGTCGATTATATCGGCGTCGTCATCCCGGACCAGTTCGCCTGGAATCAGCTCAGCGCCGAGCTTTACGTGTTGGCCATTGGCCTGAACCTATACATGCTTAGTGAGAACTGTGATGTCAGCCACCAGCGGTCTCCTCTTCTCCCGGCAGCGCCAGCGGCATCCGTGGCAGAGAGGAGGCTCTTTAGCTCGTCGCCAGGTTGGAATGGGATTATCTTTGCCAATGGAAGTGTTATTGATGACCCACCAGCGGGTTTCCATTTTGGCCGTGTTGAAGTGCTGAAGAATGGTACTGTTTTCGACAATGGTACTGTATTGGAGAGCGCCATTCCTAACCCCGATTTTGTCTCATACTCTTAGCCTGTTGGCAGTTTAATATCTGTCTCTGCTGATGGTGGTCTATCCTGATACTGTCGCAACATATTAGTCGTCTCATTGTGGTAGGAGAACGTGCGAACCGTAGTTTGTCTGTGGGCTATGCTATTAGATTGTGTGTAGGTTATATATATATATGTTGATTATAGGGATCACGAAGTGAAATTCACGCTATACCCGCCCGTCTTCGGATCCTGGACGAACTTGAAGTTATCCGTCGATAGCCCAAACGGCTTGAGGATACCATTCCCCAGCTAGATCCATATTAGCCAGCCACCCCATCAACAGTCAGCGTAAGGGGAACTCACATCTTTCAACTTGCTCATCATCTCCGCCGTCTCACTCTCCCGAGCCTTGTTGATCTTCTCCGGAAGCTCCCGCAAAGCCCTCTGCACAACCCTTCTATCCTCCACAGGAAGATTATCCATAGCGGCAAGAACCTTATAATCCGCCTCCGCACCCTGCAAGTTCCCCCAACCGCCCAGTTCCGTCTTCGCCCTTGCCCGGCGCATAAGCGCTTTCGCCCGTATGCGCATCACATCCCGTCTCCGTTCATCGCTCGCCTGTAGTCTCTGCAGCGCCTCCTTCTCCGCCGCTTCATCTTCCCCGGATATCTCTACCACAGCATCCCTGTCCTGCGCCTGCCGCTGCTCGTCGCCGGCCTTAGCAGCAGCCTCTCCGTCCTTCCCAGCGGGGGGAACCACCCGATCCAACCCCTCAATACAGCTCGTGGCGCTATCAACCGCGGCCTTCCAGTCCTCTAGCTTCAGATGGCAGGCAGCCATGTTGCTTCGCAGAACGGCGACCTCGTAGTCCAGGTAGCTGGGACAGGAGGCTAGGGCGCGATCGTAGGCGGAGATGGCTTGGTCATAGGAGGCGACGGAGTAGAGCTTGTTGGCTTCGGCTTTTATGGTTTTGGATTCTTCTAGGAGGCGCTATGGTGGGGTTGCATTCAACCCGTCAGTTCTTTCTTCCAGGTTTTCGCGGTGCGAGTGGGAGAAAGGGAGGGAAGTAGGTAGCTTACTGTTTCTTCCTCCGCTGGGAAGCGGGCGTCGTGGAAGATGTCTTCTTCGTCGCTTTCGGGGTCGGCATTTCGGGTTTCAGGGTCGGGGTTGGGATTGATACTGTCGGCTTTCTGCGTTGTCATTGTGTGATTGCGTGTGAGATACAGCTCTTGAGGGGGTGTTTGCATGTAGAATCGCCGATTCCTGCCTGCGGGGAGGTGAAGTTTGGGGATTTTGGTGGGCCGGATTACCTACTGGCGGCCTGAGGCAGCAACAGTTATCAGCGATAAGAAGTGAACCCAGCGACAATAATTTGGAGTCGTTTAAACGCCGCAACTTGGTTCCTGCAACTCTGCCCTTATCACATTGGAAGGCTTCTTTCTTTTCCCCTCAGGTACGGATCTTTGCAAGGTAGATATGGCTGACGGAACTCCGAAGTAAGTGTCCAAAGCGTTTCCCTTTACATCCTCATCTAACAATGGTGATCCAGTTTCCCCCCCGTGAGGGCGTGTCTTTTCGACATGGACGGCCTCTTGATTGACTCAGAGGACATTTACACAAATATTACAAATCAGATCCTCCACTCCTTTGGAAAGCCCGACTTGCCATGGTCTATCAAAGCCCAGCTCCAAGGACGTCCTGCTCCAGATGTATGCTTCTCGACCTAATCTCTGCTACCCCGCCCCCACCACGCCATTCTCATTTCCATTCCCCAGTCTAATCACATGCAGGCCACAAAAATCTTCCATCAATGGGCCCAGCTCCCCATCTCCAACGAGGAATACGTAGCAAGGCAATCCGAGCTGCAAGTCAAGCTCTTCCCCACCGCCAAGCCCCTCCCAGGCGTCCAAACACTGCTGGCGAAGCTCGTCTCAACGCAGAAAACCGACCACCCGGTCCAAATCGCCCTAGCCACATCCTCGCACTCCAGAAACTACAAGCTCAAGACTAGCCATCTACAGGATCTCTTCTCTGTCTTCCCGGAGTCCCAGCGCGTCCTGGGCGACGATCCGCGCATTGGGAAAGGGCGCGGAAAGCCGCTGCCGGATATCTACTTGCTCGCGCTGGAGACGATCAATGCCTCGCTGCGGGAGCGTGGAGAGAATGAGATCACGCCGGAGGAGTGCTTAGTGTTTGAGGATGCCGTTCCGGGTGTTGAGGCCGGGCGGAGAGCAGGAATGAGGGTTATTTGGTGCCCGCACCCCGGACTGTTGGAGGCGTATAAGGGGAGGGAGGCGGAGGTTTTGGCGGGTCTGACGGGGGAGCATAAAGAGGAGGAGAAGACAGAGGCGGAGAAGGAGGCTGACGAGATAATTGCAGGGAGGTTGCAGAGTGCTGGAAAACCTGGGAAGCTCAATGATGGGATGGCGGAGGTGCTGACGTCTCTTGAGGACTTTCCTTATGAGAAGTATGGCATTCGGCCGGCATAGACATTTAGTTAAGCAGCCGACGTATATTTCATGCTAGATAGATATCCCTATCAGTCTTGTACATAACGCAGTATCCCAGGACCACAGACTTAGCGCTGAAGTAAGGAATCCTGCTATATAACTTCTAGGTGGATCTATATGTACCAGCCTTCGTAACATCATCATATGTACAACTTCACTCCCCATCATCATAACCTCCAGCTCACTTCATCTTCCTCGAGGAGGACCTCACGTCCACCTTCTCCGCCGCAACAAAAGCCCCCTTGACCTCCTTAACAGCCTCCCAAAGCACCCAACCCGGCACCCAAACCCAGATCGTGTTGAAGAAGAACAGATAAAACCACAAGTAGACCTTACTCCCCGTCTCCAACCGCGTACAACCGGTAAGCCACTCCGGCGCAAAAGTCATAAACCCGCCATAGAGCTCCGCGACTGCCAGTCCCGTAGCCACAAGCCACAGCTGCCCCTTCGCCGCGCCCCTGGCCCGATCACTCAGACCTTTCTGGCTGGACTCCCAAAGCAGATAGCAGACATACACGGCCGCAGGACCCCCCAGAAGCACGGTTAGCAGCTCCAGCGAGATCACCGTCTCGTCGGCAACGGCCCAACGACGGTCCGCCTTGCCGTATTCCTGCCACAACCGGGCGGAGGGCAGGGATCCGTATGCGGCGCCGTAGGCGCGGTTCTTGAAGCCCAGAAAAGCGGGCTCCTGTGTAAACCCTGGCGGGAGGGTTGCGTAGCTGGCGAAGCACTCGTAGAGGAAGGAGCCCTCGATGAAGAGGTGGGTGAGGGCGTCGTAGGCGTGCCAGAAGAAGAGGAGGCGGTTGCGAGCTTGTTTTTCGGGGATGAGGGTGATGCCGAGGAAGTAGGCGATTGGCATGAAGGACAGGACGAAGGCGATGCAGAGGACTGTTGGGATGTCCAGTTGGAAGGGGGTGAAGGCTGGTGTGGTCGACATTATTATCGTGGGCGAGCCGCGGGGCAGCCAGATGGTAGGTAGGCACGGGGCGCGTTAGAAAAAAGTCCGTGCCTTCGTCTGAGGCAATAATGATGGCGTTTAAAATGGCCTGGGGTATATACACTGCTATATCTACTAATCTTGTCAGATATAGAGCAGGTGGGTATCGGAGGTTTAATTGTGCTCTGGGGGCGGAGCCTGCGGCAAAGAAAAATAATGTCGGGTGTGGGATTCTTTTTCTTTGAGGGCTGCAGCCCCTGAATTTTGGCCCAAATGTAAACAATCGTCGTGGCCTCAGGCAGCTTCTTGTCACAGATTCAAGATTGGTTGCAATTTCTTTTGTCTTCTTTTCGCGCCAGCATCTCATCACCTACTCATCCGTGATCACTAGTCAGACATCTAATTATTCGGGAAGCCGATATGGAATACTCAATTCTTGGACAGGTCAATAATGGATGGAGAACTGTTGTCTTGTACCTTGGTTCCTGGACCTCGCTTACCCCCGCTGCCGAGCGTCTCCCGAGGACTTGGAGCCTCTCCAGAGCCCAGACTCTCTCCGCATCTGACATCAGCTTTCTATGAATCATGCTTCAACCAGTGCTTAAAGCACTTCTTTTGTGAAACGCGTGGAGACTCACGGGTATCTTCCGCAAGGGACCTCGTACTTAATTGATCTGGTACTTCGTCCAGCAGGAAGACGGGAAGGTCTAAGCCAACTGAAACTCCCCCAAAAGCAGAGTATCACAGTCAAATACGATCTATGGCAGCATCAGCAACCGATCAAGTAGCTATAGGGCCGTGATCAATGCTTACTGAAGATCCCACCTCGAGCTCCTGCTGCGGAGACCCCGGTATAGCCAAGCGATGAGCCACTCGCGACACGAGCCCGAGAGGCTTTGAAGCGTCCCAGATGGTGATTGCAGCCTTCATGTGCAGGGCAGCCTTGCCACGTTTCCCAGCCTATCAAGTCATCAACTCCTCATTTGTTCTTGTCATGACGCGCCCCTCCATGTGGCTTTGAGTACCTGCCCTCTCGCCCGGTCTTCCTCATGCTCCACGTTCTTTGAACATCGGATAGACCGACCTTCCCCATGGTTCCAACAACTCCACGCGATCGATCGGAAGACCCTAAGACATTCCTCATTTAATTTGTCTTTGTTTGTCATTCTCTGCGACTTACATCCACTTGTTCTCCCGCGCTAGCTTCTTTCTTTCACCTTGTTGCCTATCCATCTCGTTGACTGTAACATAGTCTGCCCCCTGGACAACCATCAGATCCTAACGCTTTAATTCCCATTTCAACCTTTTTTCTACTTCGTATGCGATAGTTGATTATGGTTGCAGTGGCATCGACAGTCTGCTCGGTCATTTCCGCCGTTGATTCGATTGGTTACTTTCCGGGTCGCGCAGACAAAGAAAACCCCTCAGCATGTCCGACTTTGAAGTCATCGACGTCCTTGCTCTCACGAGGTTGACATGGGACTTGTATCATAGCTGTCATCTCGTATCCATAGGCGCACCGGACGGCTTTCGCCAGCTTGTGAACGAACTCGCGTCTCTGCAAGGCATACTGCGAGCCTTGTGCGACCACGTCAACTCGAACTCGTCCTTCTTTGAGGATCTGGAAGAAGATCGCAAGTGGGCCTTACAACGCTGCCTACACAGTTGTTTCGGTACTCTGCAGCGACTGCAGGAGTTGGTGACGAGATACAGGGACTTGGGTGCGGGAGATGGGTATCAGATCTGGCAGAAAGTCAAATGGGCTTCACAGCGCACGCAGATCGAGGAACTGAAGTCCAGAATTATGATACATACAGCCAATCTTCACCTTTACCTAAGCTCAATTGGAAAGTGGGTGTCATCAGCCTCTCCTTTGGCAGACAGTATCTGATATATATAGTTCATCTCTGCACAGACTTGAAAATCTGATGCTTGACGCGTTGGAGAAAGACAGATCGCTCGACACACGCGACATCCCCGAGCTGGCAGCAACGCCTCCTAACCCTACAATTCTTACAATGAGCAAAAGGTCGGTTGGGGCGGACGGAACGAGCGCCATTGAAAGGCCAGGGTCAGTCAAGCCAGAAGACAGCCGCACGTCGGTTTCTAGCAATTATCCTCGCCACTCTAATTCTACCGGCTCCAGAACTTCTGCATTTTCTGACGGATCGTCCGCCACTCTCTTTACGAATAACCCGTTTCCTAGTCCTCAACACAAGGGACCAGCATTAAATAGTCCCACCAATTTCGCACTTAGTCTAGCCGACCGGATTCCTGCATCTCCAGGACCACGCTTCTCCGAAAGTATACAGGAGGAATACCATATTGGGCCTAAAGATGACCTCTTATCCGAGAAGGACGACCTTGCTGCGGAGAAAGACCAGGGAGATGATCATGTCAAACATGCAGTTTCAAGCGCTATGCGACAACTCCATGAGATCCAACTCCGAGAGCAACAGCTACGGCCACTCCGTTATGAGCCACGGAACCGGTTCCACCTACCGGATGCCACCGTCACCGAAAGATTCGGGACTTCGTTGAATGACGAGCACCATGTCCGACGGCTGAGCACGAGGGATTGGCTCAGAATAGCAGTGTGGTGGCTGCTGAAGGTGCGCCGCTCAAATTTTCTTTTCCTGGCGAGGCCAATCTAACAACCGAAAGGCGCGAGCGTCTCTTGCAAACTGCGAGAAGCCGAGTCTTGTTAGCGCACGAGGTAGCATGAGCCCATCAACTACCTCCTCCAATTCAAGCCATCAAAGCTATGTAGACCTCTTGAAAGCATCATACATTCTTTACGATATTGTACTTCAGAGGCAAAGCCCGCAGTCGTTAATGATCGACGAGAACAGAAAGCTGATATCGGACCTTTCGGAGGTAAGAATGCTTCTGATACACTGAGCCCCCGAACTAAGTAAGAGCAGGGCATAAACGAGGAATTCTCACAATTTAGCTCTGTGGATATCCCGGACCAGGCTACTATCAGAACGCAGAACCTAGATGTTTGGGAGCCAATCCAACCAGACGAGGCCTCTTCCAGCAGTAGCGACTCTCTGCTAAGCCTCGACAATGTTCGATATATTACCGTTGAGTTAGAAGATGCAGGCGCTGAAGAGGAGCATGTTCTTCTGAGAACGTTTGTGAATGCGGGCATAGGGGCCAAGAAGCTCAGGATGCGAATCAAGGGTGCCCCATACATGCTGCTCCTGTCCACGGTAGACGGTGAATGTGAGCCAAAGATAACAATCTGCAATCAGAGTGGCACCCTCTGTTTGCAAAGAGACTGTGAGTTACTCCCTGAAATAATCAGCATTTTATATTTCCTAACTCTTTACAGACACCCAAGAGGACTTGGCGCAGTTCATCCGAGTGTCTAACGCCTCGCTCAGCGGTGCCCCCGGTGCAAAGATATCCGAACCAGTAACTCTGAGATTTGACACCATGTCGATTTCCGTCTCTTTCCAGTATGCGGCCGACCTTGGCCAGTTCATCAACATACCCAAGGCGTACTTTGACTCGGTCTGGCAACGGGAACCAGTGGACTCGGATCAATTCTCAGAGAGCATCATCTTCAAGAGCTCCGTCGACTCAGTCGAGCAATTAAGAGCACCAACCATGAAGTCTATGAACCCGCCACTGATCACTCGCTCGTGCGAAGTCCGCATTCTAGAGAGAACATTCGGCGAAGTCTGGCGGTCGATCCGACGCATGGTTATCACCTCCTCCTTGGCGGAGAAGGCCCCTAAGAGCCTCGAATTCTTCATGCCCATGAGTCGTGTCCAAATCAGCCGCGACGAGGACTCCCAACTAGTCCTGATCAAATGGTCCGACACGGGCCAGGAACGCTCTGATAAAACCGACGGCAGCTACAACCCGCTCTATTCTTACGTCTACGACGACAACAGCCCCAACATCGGGCTAAGCATCCAATTCAGCTCCGAACAGGCAGCTGAGAGCTTCGAAAAGGTCATTCTAAGCCTGACACATAAACCAACCTTCACCTGGTCCCAACAAAGTTCTTCCGGTCAGGTCTACGACGTCGCCGACGTCGCCCTCGACCAAAAACAATACAAGGCCGTCTTTCTCCTCGAAACCCGCCTGTCCTATAAATACGGCAGCCTTTACTACCTATTCCGCGACACAGACTACATCTACGACTCCTCCCACCTGCACGTCAAATTCCCCAAGATATTCCACGTCGACTACATCTCCTCGCACGTCGAACAGCTCTACCGCGCCGCAACCCCGGTGTTTTTCTCCCACTGCGAGAAGAAAATCACCCACGCCGACCTCTCCTTCACTGACGAAGCAGTCCTCCACGCCTTCATGTCGTCCCTCGCCTCCAGCTACGAGCTGTGCTTCTCGCGGAAAGCCGAGTCCATGACCACAAAGAAACAATCCTTCCTCACCTCCAATAAATCCTCAAAGGGCGAAACGGAGGTCCAGCTATGGCGAAAAGGAAACGCCATCCAGCTGGCCTCGCGCTGGAACAACCCCATCGCGGACAGGTGGCTAACCATGTCCGTCCCCTCGGGGAGTAGTCGCAATGTCTCGCGTGATATCAATAGAATCGAGTTCCCTGTTACGAGCTACGCGAGGGGCACGGTGCTGAACCTAGCAGTTATAACCGCAGGCTCACCGAAGGATCCGCGGATGGCGAAGCGGAGCGGGCCGATTACGATTTCGTTTGCGAAGCAGAAAGGTGAGTGTTCTTTTCCGGCTCTTTGGTTGGGCGGGGTAGTTCGCTTCAGCTGACTATTATGGGATCGGCTAGATCGTGATGATTTTATTGCGGTTTTGGACGGAGCTAGCGGGCATTCTTCTTGGAGGTATGGGCTTGGGTAGGAGATCTGCTAAGTTCTTATTCAGTTATTCTTGGTCAGGAGGCTTGTTCAACAGCGGGCGGCGGGAATGGCCAATGTACAGTGGAATATCTTAGTAGTAAGGTTTATTAGGTAGTTCATGTAAATAAAATTTTGCCCCTTGCGTGGAAGACCCGTTCTGGAGTTCGTAAACCGACCTAATCTGATCGAGCTATCTCCTGATGTACCAGACTCTGGTAACCCCACTCTCAGTCAGGAGTAGCAAAGAATAAATTCTATGTACCTGTGGTTTAGGCGCATGTATACACGGGCCCCTGGCAGACTCCCGCACCTCGGGTCCCATGATCTGTCCGGCGGGGAGCACCAGGGGACTAAGTGCCGATGATTTTGTGCATCTGACGATTCAGATGGACCGGTCTGCGGTGGGAACCCGAAGAACGAAATTGTTAGGTTAATAGAGACGAACCGCAGAGGGCATATGAGTCAAATATAATGAGATGGAAATCAAAGGGGGTTGAAGAGGCCGGGGGGATGGAGCTAAGCTTTGTGGGGTGAGAGTATGGGGGACCGACCAATCCGCAGATCATCATGCATGACAGGGTGTGCGACACTCATGGATCCTGGCATCCCTTGCTTGATTGCATGGCTGCATCTACGAGATAGCACAGTGGGTGGTACTTCTACTGAGAAGCCTGGCGAATCTCGAGGCCTCAAGTCGGCGGCCACGCCAGTCTGCCCGGCTGCCAGTCTGCAATGTACCGCGCGTATCGGTGCCTGTCACCTTCATGACTCACACTCATCTTGACTGTTACCTTGCCTTTACCTAACAGGAGATCTTTAATTACGTACCCGTCTGGTTACAGCTGTATGTGGTCGTTTGCACACATTATGTCTTACATCATGTCCTGACTCGTCACCTGGGAGAGGCTGCTGCGCGATTTTGGGGCGCGCGTGCGCCTTTCACGTGTCGTCCATTTGATCCGGGCTGTGAGGCTGAGGCTTTTAAAATAGAGCTTCATAGCTTCTATCACATCACTCTGGGAAGAGAGACGCGTTTATTTTACACTCGTCCTTTCCGAGATTTGTCAGTTGGTGTTCTCCAAAAGCTCTGCAGAGGATGAAGTGGAACGAAGCCGTTTCTTACCACTGACCTTGTTACCTTTTTTCTTCCCAGCGCCACTGAAAGTGACCGTATTTACAGTCTTCTCCGCCAGTAGCCAGGTGGGTTTGTCAATCGAGTATCACAATCGGCTCACTATGCCGCATTTCAGGCATCATAAGAGACGTCACTCCTGGCCGTACTGCGGCGCAGGCGCATATCCTCACACCACCCAAAACATACCTACCATCACAGTGACAAGGCCTCCCGATGAGTTAGAGCCTCAGTTTCTCGCCTCCATTATGTCGGAGGAGTTAGCCGACGACGATGCGGCATCCGCAGGAATCGTTCGTTCCGAAAATCGTTCACATCACCGACTATGGTATTCTTCCAAGAGAAAGCCCGGGGACGACAAGGCCAGCGTCGGAACAGGATCACTTCGAAAGATGGTGCAACCGCCACTTGACAGGGCCCGGTCATTGTTTACCATCCCTCCCGCACCGTCTATTGGAGAAGCTGTGTTGCTGCCTTACTGGATATATCGGATTTCTGCGCACCCGATAGCTAGCTCCGAGCGCGCTCAATCTCAAGAGGAGGAGCGGGGCCGTTTAGCAGCTGTCAAGAATCACAGACGATGCCACTCGGAGCGACCGCGATCCTGGAAGAAGCCAAGCAAAAAGCTGTGGACGCTGGAGGAGGAATAATCTGGGCCCTCGCAGTAACTCACTTGGGTTGTTTTCTTTTCCCTTTTCGTTCATATTTTCGGTCTAGCTTTGTCTGGCATTCCATAGGTGTCTTTGCTGAGCATCATCATGGCGCATGGTCTGGAAAAGGCATACGAAGTTGAACTCTCAGAAGCTCATTTGTTTTCCAGCGTTCGTACTACCAAGATTGCATACCTGGAGCTGAAGAAGAGATGATCGTTTCTATAACAATGCTAGCTTCGTCACGGCTCTTGCGTAACAGACCATTACAGTTGCATAACATGCGTTTGTATCCAACCGGTAGCAGCTTGAATAGGGTCCTCTCGGGCGCACAGTTATTTCGATGGTGAATGAAGTCTGCATAACTCTGATGGTGTACTCGGGAACTCGGCATGGCCTGTGCTCGCCAGAAGTATAATGTGGGGATCGATCGCAGTGTGACTGTGAGTGAGCCTCAGCAAAGGCCCGCCTGTGGAGAAGCCCTACGGCAGTCCATGGCCCCGGACCGCCCGTACCGATCCAGACACCACAGGGCGTTGGGGCGACAATGATATTATGGGGACATCCGACACGGGCAAATATCGAGACATACAGAGCACCAATCGCGAAGGAGCAATTCGTTCCCTGAAGAGACGCCAAGGAGAATTGCAGTTGGTGACTCAAGAGTCGGGCAAGGTCAGTTCATCTTCTTCGATTCTTCGACTTGGCGGCGGAGGGACCAATACTGTCATGTGATGGAGCTAGACCTTTCTGAGACAGGGTGGGGAAGTGCAGGTGACTCAGTCAGTTAGTGCCAACCTAAGGCACCCAGTGACTGAGGACCAGATGGAGGTGGTGTCCAAGTCTCACAAGTCTCATGGGAGTTTTCCGCGGGGTTTCAATGAAAGTATTCCGGGAAAACAAGTGGATCTGAAAAATGTGCATGAATTCTCAGCCAAATCTTTGGGTACAGCAGTCCAAAAGTTCACCGACAGAGCAGACTCGACAAGCGGCTGAAATGGTTGCGTTTGCTGCAAGATCTCTCCAGGCAGAAGCGGTCAAGCTGCCATCTTTTTGGGGGCCAAGAGTCTTTGAGGCTTGCATTAGACCGAGTTTTCAAGAGTCAACAAGACGGGCCAATGCTGCTGCAGAGACGATTATTGGCTTCTGATGACACAGAGGAAGGAACACCTTGCACTAGGCCCTAATGATGGACCGACAAGGCACGCTGGCGCCCTCCGATTTGTTCGTTGCTGACCGTCTCTCTTGTCGGAGTCGTCACCATGCAGTCGCTGATAGGACAACTCGTCAAGAATGGATGATGATAATGCTAGCGCCTGCCCTACAAGGTCGAATCCCCCGCTGATGAGGGGCCCGGGGTCTCAATTGTCTCGGCACGCGGGTCAATCAGAAGAACGCGATCGCTGAGACTCTTGGAGGAGCATAAATAGCTGTTTGTATCCCTTCACTTTGCCTTCCTTCTGATTTAGTTCATCACTCAACTATCCATACAAGCTCAGCGCAATTGAATACCTATCCTTTATACCTTCTCTCGGAACCAGTGGTCGTCTGCAAAATCTCACTACTCTTATCACCACATCCTCCACCTTTTCTTTTATAGCCAACCCCAAATACTGCAACCATGGTCCGCAACTCCTTCTCCTCCGAAGACCGCCTCCAGCGCTCCGAAAGCTCTGCGTCTCGTTCCAGTAGCTCGGCGTACACCACCCGTCGCTCGGACTCTTTCGACTCCCGGAAGAGCAGCAATGAACGCCGCCGGTACAAGAGCAACACTGTTTATCACTACGGACGTCACTCGAACTACTGGCTTTTCGGAGGGTTCAGCGTCCGGGACACGGTCCGGGACGGTGTCGACTGGATCCGCCAGCAGAAGAAGCGCTGAATACCCGAGCTAGCTCGCGTTCGTCAATCTTACACCTCGAAATCAGCCCGTCGATCTCGTCTTTATTGCCGTGTAATGTGCACAACCATATAAAGAGAACACGATATGACCTTTCCAACGCGCCCATGCGATCTCATCAACCAACCTCACAGGAAGAAGGTTGCGAAAGTTGGTAGAGCACAGCGCTCCCGTCTTCGGATCTCATTTCTCGCGGAACTCGATACCGATTTGGAGCACGGGTCTTACGAGTACTCTCTTTGGATTCTATGCGATCCACGCTCTTCAGTTCTATCTATACCAAGGCACAAATCTAGAAATCAAACTTTCTACCACCGAAGCTCTCTGGAACTCTTTTAGCGTAAACTCTCTTGTGTAGATATATAGCGAAATGGATGTAAGATAAAGCTATGCACATGTACTGAGAACCAGGGATATAGCCACATGAGTACACAAGGTGCAAGCGGCCTGTAGGAGCATATACACTGCTCACAAGTATGAATAAAAATATAAGCAAGTATCCTTACTCAAATTGGGTAGTCACCACCATCACGGGTAAGACACATACCTGACTGATTTAACCATTCCACCATAGTCAGGTCTTACGGCATGCTCGCCTATGGACGGGTGAGATGGATATTGACCATACTTACTTAATTGGTCAACCATGATATACAGTCTTCTCTTCTGCGATCATTCACTTCTGGGTATTAATTATATATTCAGGTGGCTTTCGTATGTATTGAGGTATGTAGATGAGAGTCCGACTGGCATCAGCCAACCTCGCCGGTCTGTATATTCACCGTCACAACCAGGAGCAATCCTGAGATTTTGAATCTTCTATTGGTCCAGATTCATCTTCTGCAACATTCCCAGATACCTACATAATAGCTTGAGGTCTATAATATATTTTTCATAGGTTTCAATAAGTCCTTCATGGACTTTACAAAGACTTTTATTCATATTTCAACTAAGTCCTAGCTACAAAGATGAGTTTGTAACTTAATTTGTATTGTTGTTCCAATCGGTTGATTATGCCCCTGGGATCTAACACGAAACCTGCCTAAAGCCTTATATAAAAGACTGGCTACATTATCCCCCGCAATTATTGATAAAATCTTCCTTCCACGGTACTTGGTTCTTGACCCCTCAGGGGAAGCACCCGAGAGAGGTGCTCCTTTCTGCATCAGGGATCTGTGGCAAGTGACTCCTCCTTATGTTGCTTAGTTGACCCCGGGGATTTAGTGGAAGACGTGTAGTAAGACTGCACGAGATACTTAGGCCCCGGCCACAAAGATAACCATGACCCCTCATTATCAGCGGCTGGTGGGGTGGGGGGTCAGTCTGATTCCAGAGTATAGGATGTCTGTTTTAAGACGGTCTTGCTATACTAAGTAGTTTTTATGCAAGACTACCTGGAGTAGAATTATGTATGCTGTAGGAGGCTTTCAAAGAGAGGTTTCATAGCATAGCATCATGAAGAGGAAAGTGGGAAGGAATACTGGTAAAATAAAAATATATCACAGCTGCTACTTGTGCAGTGTATTCATCTTCTATATCATGACCAGAGCTGGATAGCTTGAGGTGTATTGATTATCTATCGATATCTCAGGCCCTAATTATTCGCCCTTTACTACCAATCGCTACCCAGTAACATTATAATCCACAGGGAATAGGTCTATAAGAGCTACATTCAATCAACACATTCACACTATCTTTACTATGTGAAGCAATTGGCCTTCACAGACCAAAACCACAACCCTAAACCCATCTATAAGATCCCATCCAACCCCAGTAAGCACCAAATGAAATCCCCCCTTCTTCCTTACCTACCACCATCTTCTTCCTTTCTTTATATCCTCCCTCAAAGCAACCACCAGCTCTTTGCCAGCCAACAGTGGAACAAAAGCAAAAGTCCCATTTCCACCTCACCACCAAAACACACATACTCCTCCCACAAGATTGAAATGACCCCAATCCAAACCAGAGATACCAACGCCCGCAATACCCTGATCACGCCAGCACTCGTCGTCTGTTTTCTGTTCGGATCCATATCCCTCTCCCTCCTCATCCTACTCGGCT
The DNA here is from genome assembly GCA_025688805.1 of Aspergillus egyptiacus. Classification (NCBI taxonomy): domain Eukaryota; kingdom Fungi; phylum Ascomycota; class Eurotiomycetes; order Eurotiales; family Aspergillaceae; genus Aspergillus; species Aspergillus egyptiacus. Next base: position 19,515 of record MU628552.1, on the reverse strand, counting down.
ACATCCTCGGCACCTGGCAATATCTAGGACGTCTCATCATAGCAATGCGGCACAACTTGAGCGAGAAGCTCGAGCGCATTCACGGGTCCTCCACAGACGAAACCTGGCGCCATCTCTGCGGGATGCCCAAGCGCATCTGGGACTCTTGCCGGAGAGGGCTCGCCAGGGTCCGATTCAGCCCTGGGTCTCTATTCGGATCAGGCCGTGGACGTCAAGATGATGAAGCCGGCGAAGGCCCCTCGCTGCCGCTGCAGGTCCTGAATATCCAGATGAATGTCCGGCATGTATCTGTGCCCGCGCATGCACGTCTCCCTGGATCGGGATCTTATGGACCTGATCCTCATCAATGCAGGAGGTGTACCCTTACGCAGTCAAATCCCCATCTTACCCCCCGCGACGAGCAAATGCCCACCGTACATGTCCGCGAGGTCCCGCCGGCGTATACCCCTGTGCCTACTACTGGTGGTACCTTTGCGACTACCTCTCCGCCATGCCCGAGGTGCAGCAATACTACTACTAGTAGTAGTAGTAGTAGTAGTACTCCCCACCCACTCCGGGCGCAGGTAGAGGGCAATCCTCGGTGGTTTGAGGCACGTACTTCTTCCCGGCTCCTTCCCCAACTTCGGGGTGGAAATAATGATGGTGAGACGGTTCAGGCTAACCACAACCCGTTTATTAGTCCTAGCAGTCGCTATCATTACCCTGCTCGGCCTGCGGAAAGTAGGAGCGGCCAGGTTAATGCTGTCGGACAGCGTGTGCCCAGACGGTCTTACTTTACGGAGCATCTTTAGTAGGCTAGGCTTGGGATGGAGAAAGTAGGGTTTGGTAGTGTGTGTTATGGTTAGTTGGTGGAGACTACTTAAGTAGAGACTAATGCTTGTTTGAGGATAAGGATGGTCTGGTATGTGATGGAAAAGAGAAAAGAAAGGAAAGGAAAAGAATTTTGTACCATATTCGTTATGCGATGCACGTCAGGTCAGGGTCCTCTCTCTCCTAGATTAAAAAGTCGACATAGTCAAAAGTTGGAAATTAAAATAAATTGAGGTATTCCGGGGTCTCCAATGTAGTTAGATTGAATGATGCTTGGCCATTACGTACACACTAGTATATACAGCTGTCAGATAAGCACGCCTAATACTATCCAACTCCCGGTCTCGGTTGATTTATTCAATATAGTTTTGAATAACGGAAGAGCCCCGATTAGACACAGACCCTTCTCTATCTTCCCTCGCTTCCAAAACCAGCTCTTTTAACTCCAACATCATGCAAGAGACAATTGAATCGTGGGTGAGGGAAACGTGGCGTGAAGCGGAAACGAGAAACGAGGAGACTGTAGATATTTAAAGTTGACGACGGAATTTCATGCCTGCTGCCAGGCCTCAATATCAGCCTGGGATATATCGATATTTTCAGGGATCAGGCTCCGTAGCCTGGCAACTTGCAGCGCAGCTAAGAAAAGCAGGTTCGCGTTAGCCCTTTGTCCCGGATATATAATCCGGGAGCGCCGCCACGTGGTACTTTTGTCCTCGTCATTGCGCTAGATAGGTGTGGTGACGTACTTGGGCGCTGGGAGGCAGCCGCAGCCGCATAAACATGGATTATCGGCGTCTCAATGAACGCTGTAGACATTATCGCGCTGGGTGTATGGGACACCAGCATAATTCGCAGTTTGTATTTCCCTGGGTGTTGTATCGCGAGGGAGTCAAAGCGGGCGTATCCGCTGGTGGAGTTTCCGTTACGGCTGCAGACACTGGATGAGATGCTTCCGGTGAGACCATCAGCCGCCTTGGTTCCAGTTTCGTCCCGGAGGGAGACACCTGCACCTAATTGTTGGATGGAGCTGTTCTGCGAAGTACCGAGGGGTCGGACGGCCACAATCACGGGAAGGATAAAGGGAACACCTGGACGAGCGGATGTGGGAGGAGGGATCTCAAAGGCGAGGTCGTACTCTCTGCCCGCGCTGCCGTTTGAGAGCATGGTTTAATTGATGGCAGTCGGAGTCGTGGTAGTGGGGAGGAGTTTCACCGTCGAGCAGTGGAGTGGTAACAGGAATAATGGTTCCAAAGTTGCTGCCGGTGCTTTGACCTTCAGCTAGAGGGGCATTAATCCGGTTTTATCGTGTGACGGGAGAATGAACCTGAGCAGAGGGCCATCGTTGTCACTTATACGACCTGGGCTAAGGTCAGTTGTGTGGCAGCGCCTCCGAGACAATCGGGATACCTAAGCTTTCGGCGATCCGTATATCGTCGCAATTGCGCGTCCCGAAACCATGAAGCCCGGAATTATCAGTATTTGCCACCCCTATCCATGAAACAGGGTCTGGGCCATGGACGATCTGCAACAGCGCGCGTCGGGGAAGCAAAAGAGGGTATCGAAGACGCAGCTGCAGGATGCAAAGAGATTGTTGAACCGCAAAAGGTACGTAGTGGGGTGCATGATTCCAGGTTTTTCAGCCCAATGTCTGAAAGACTATTCAGGTCATGCCGGCGCTTAAACTAGACCAGGTAACAACCTTGGAACTTGCAATCGAAATGGTCATAATGGTGCCTAAGGAGAATCGTGGTTGGTACCAGACATGTGGTCTGTATGCCTGCTTTTCCCTCTGCTCCCTTTGTTGCAATTCCAGATTGTGGTTTTGTTTCGCGAGCTTATGCGTTTCCCTATTGCCTCAGGAGCCGCCGATTTTCGAAGCCTATCAAATTATTTACGTGCTGATAATTTGTGCGAGAAAACCCTCAAACGCTTAACTCACTTTCCAACTGCTTGATCCTCCTCTGCACTTCATGGGCAGTTCTGCAATGAGCGAGGAGCGACGCAGAGCCGTGAAGTGAAGGAGATCTGGAATGCCAGGGCATGCCAAACCTGGACCCACAGGCGTACGTCTTCCAAGCTGGGTTGTTCATCCGCGCAATGCCCGGAAAAATGGTGACTATTCGGGTCATTTAGCCTGACTTGGAGCCTTTCAGGCTCCAGCTCCCAAGAGCTTGGTGACTCTGTTGCCCAGCAGCAGAAAAGCGGGCGGGACTAGTCCATCATGGGATATCAGCATGGTCATTTTCGACCAGAGCCATCATTCTCCCTTCGTCCGAGAGAGAACTGAGTATTAACGTGTGCAATTCCAAATTAGTATTGTTGATGATGCGATGCGCGGACCTCTCAACGGAGTCGCCCGTTTCTGTATTGACTTATTGCGTCAAAGCTGAGGACTGTGGCGGCAACTACTCATGTCCAGAACCGGGAAAATATGCAGACAGATCGCTCGGGGAACTGAAGACAAGGACAATCAGAAACGCAATAATTTCATCCAACATGGTCACCAGGGAGCTAAGAAACAAAAGGGGTAAGACACTTCCTGCACCTGTCCCTACTTACACACCATACTACCTGTTGTTTGTACTAGCTATGTGAAATGGGCTACGGTTATCTGTGGCGCATGGCTTCACCAGGCAGTGAGAGAATAAGATAGTGAAATTATAGACTCTCCTGCCTCAGCTCAGTCCACAATCAGCAAGACCAGCTATTGTCGCATAGATAGTGCCGCCCAGCGCAACGCCACTGGGGGTACTTCCTCGCCTAAGCACCTTGCCCAGACGGTGGTATTCCATGTGCCTGTTGGGCAATGGCTAATTTTTGCTGATTCAAGGAGACTGCAAAGTCACGATGCCAAAATTCGCAAGAATTAGTCCATAGCAATGACGGCAATGTTTTGCAGCATATTTCTTTGTCTAACCCTGTAGCCAGGGTGGCAGTGCGAGCTAAAGCCCGCCGGGCAGCATCCTTCTTGTCTTCTTGAGTCAGATGATTTAAGTCGTGATCTTCCTGCTGCCTTGAATTCAATGCACGGCAGATCGGCGGCACTCGGTGCCAATGGCGGTGCTGAACCTAATTCAGGTGTGGCGGTGTACTTTCTATCGGCGCTCATCAATACTTGGTACGGAACGATCAATATCGAATTGATTTGAGAAATGAAAGGGCTCAGCTTGAAATCAGGGCCCGGACAAGCCCACCTTTTCCCACCAGTGGATAGCAGATCGGTTCCCCATGTTAGTAACCAGTCACGATCCAACATAGTTGCGATCCTTGGCGCCTATATCACACTTGGCGAAGATCACTGAGGCAATTCTGGGACTGGTCCGATGACAATCTGCGGGTCGATTCGGTTCAAGATCCGGGCATCTCGTATCCGTCAACCGGGCCGACATCAGCTGTGCCACGATCGACGGAGGCATCTATAGGACATTTGAAAGTTGAAGACTTTGGGTGACCAAGCTACAGAGCAAGACCATATCAGTCACATTAACCAGATATGACCGGCATTGACCTTGTTCGTCCACTCGGTTTGACTGAAAATCCTAGAACCCAAGGCTAGCGTTGAGCGTTCAGGGTTAAGTTTCCGCGCACCTACCAGGCTGTGGCTCCGCGACCCATTGTTCAAACCAGTATCCCTGAGTATGATTGGCCCCATCGGGTGTTCCTATGGCTCCTGTCCAGATCGGTCGAAATGCATACGGCGATCAGTCGTCGGCTCGATCCCTTTTGTCACTTGCGGTAGACCGATGTGGAAAAAGCGGCATTATCAGTACCGAGCGCCACGACCAGAGATGCACGAGGTATCACAGCCAATTATAGCCCTTCGAGATGTTCAATACTGTACATCTGGGCGTTGAAAGCTTGTAGTCGGGACGTATACGCTTTCTTGAGCCGTCTCAGGAACAGCATCTAGGTTCATAGTGGAGTCTCCATCCACATCACTTTTTTCGGTTTGGTAGGCTTGGTGGCAAGGGTTCGAGAAGGTAAAGACAAAGAAACATGCAGGGTCGGGCTGAAGACCTGGCTAATGCTTCCTAAATTGCATGGCAATCTTTTCCAAGTTGTCAGACTGGGAATTCCACCTTGAAACTGACGTCGGAGTTTGTGTCAGAACAAAGAACAACGTAACCAGGGTAAGCCAAACCGGGAAAAAAGCCACAAGGCCATCATTTGCATAGGTTTCGCGTTGGTCATAGCTCGTTGATGATTATAATTCTCCACAATCCTTCGTTCAATGAAATAACAAAGCATTCGTGCTGGTGGAGAATAGGATCCAGGAATGAGGCGGAGGAGTGAGGCGAAGGAGAAGATCCTGACTCTAGGATCATTTGATAGTCACGAGTCATTGGGAGTCGTGGAAAACCCCGGGGGGGAGAGGGGTTTCCAGTGCCCCTACTGGCAACAGTGGGTGAAATCATGACTGATCGCGATAGGCCGACGAACCAGTAACCTCAGGAGGATAGTGTATACGTTTCCTATGATCTTGAGCTCACAGGTGGACGGTGACAGTTCTGCAACCGGAGTTAAGGTTTCCCTACGAACCCGATACCTTATGTTGCTCCGATTGAAGCGACACCTGCGGCCAGGAAAGGCCCTCCTGCCATCTCTGTCTCTCCAGCAACTTGGCCTGGTTGCCACTCCCACTCCAATTTGAACACAATAGAGGTTACCGGCTGGCAGCTCCAACACCAGCCCATCCTATTGTTATCAGAATGCCTGTCTTATTGTGTCTAGCTGTACTCATCAGATGGCACCTGTCCCTCCCCGAACTCTCGCGCCTCTGAATTCTCGACCATCGCTACTTGCACCTTCGACGCCTGCTCGGGTTTCGGCGTTCATTCCTCGCAAGCTTTTTCTCCAGCTTTTCGCTGGGACTGTCTGTATCTTTATCCTTGCTGTGGTCTTCTGGAAATTCCCTCGTTTCTTTCGCTGGTTCACAAAGGGCAAAGTGCTGAGAGAGGGAAATAATACCACCACTCGTTACGTGAAAACCTGGTACGGCTGGGTGCCATCCCATCAACACGAGACCAACAAGAGGAGGCTAAAAAGCTGCATGACAATGTTAGGCAGGATGACCGCTTGGAGGTCATCAAAGGCGGATTTCCGATGGGCCTGGTGGGATCCAGGGCAGAAGGAGCTAGGCACTTATCAAGAGAGTGGGAAGCGATGGCTGCCGAAGTGGGCTCGGAGCTATAGTTTCACGACCGCCGATGCTATGTGGAATCCCGGCCATCCTCCTAGCCGTGAAATCGGGATCATCAATAGCCCCGTGCCAGCTTCGGTACCCCTTGCGACGGGGGCACTTTTGCCGCCTGACGCTCCTCGATCAGTGGCCACCCTTGGTGCAAGGTCCAGAAGAACGAATACATCGTTGCAAGAGAGCCTTTGTGGTGCATTCTCAGCGAGAGGCTCTATATTTATGGCCGGTCAGCGGCGATGTGCCGAGATCACCCTGGGTTTCGGGTCCAATACAAGTTCGCCAGTCTTTCCATACTTGAATAAGCCGTTCACATCACTCAGGCAGTTGCCTCTTCTCCAGAGCACGAATTGTATCCCCTTTAATTCTGCAGCCCGCCGTCCTTCAGTCCTCCACAGTTGTTCTATGCCATGCCTCCCGCGACCCGTATCCTTGCCCGCACGGCCAGGTGTTGGCCCGAATGTAGCTTACGAGTCAGAGAAGGCTGAAAGCGAAGACCTTGGACGCGAACCTTTTTTGGTACAGCGACGGCGTTCCCGTAAGTACCAGGTTTGGTCTGCGCGAATGGGGCTGCAGACACTCAAATGCATTGGGTACAGCACCCACACCCTCCCAAGAGGGCCACCCGGAAGTCCAGAGACCGCTCTGCTCGGAAACGTCTCGTTCGCCAGCACTGGAACCAGTCGTCCGCGTCAATACAGGGGTAAATCGAAACAGCAATCTTCCTCCGATATTAGCGATCTGCTCCTTGGCGGCAGCGAGCAAAGACACAATGTTGAGCGCTGCTCCGCATTGATGCATGGGCACAAAGGCGAAGCCGATGTCCCAACATGGCGCTCTGCTCCTTTACTGAGAGGTCGCCCGATGTCGTTTCAACGTCCATCGCTCCTACTTTGCCTCAAAGATTCGCAAGAGGGCCAACAGAACTCGGCCGGAAGAACTCGCGAGATTGACAAGAAACAAAGGCACCGGTCAGAGGAAAAGACCAACACGAAGAGAAAAGCAAGCTGCCTTATCCAGGTCAAAGACTGGAGCAATTGGGAAGTACGACTGATATATCATTTGTATCAGCGACTGCAATGGCTTTCAGTGCAACTAAGCCCGGGAAGACGACCCTACCACTTTGCCCTCCTTGCGAATCATTGGTTGAACAAGGAAACGTGGTTTGTTTACGACCCAATTTCCCGGGTTCCCATCGACATGCGACGGCGTCTCGGAGATCCAAGGTTTAATGTGCCGTATTCTCTGCCAACATGGGCGCCTAAGCACAAATATCCCAAATCTCACCATCGGCCAGCTCTTACGCCCAGAATAAATTCCTGGAGAGCCGCTGTGAACCGACACAGAAGGGCATTAGGGCTAAAGGAGTTCATAAAAGGAATAGAACTCTACGACAGCTCGGCAGAGGATACGCCCGATGGAAGAATTGATCCGGGAAGCTATATTCTCCGCAAACCACCGCAAGGGTTCGACCTGTCAGCTCGACAAAAGGAACGATACTATGAAGGTGGGGCTGGCTGGCAGGAGAAATTAAGTGATTGGGAGAAGATCCGGCGGGGATACCGAGTTCGCAAGGCAATATATGAAGGGCGGGTGAACCGGACAAGAGCAAAAGAATTCGCCAACGGCGTAGGCCGATACTGCAAATACGCCACCTCGAGGTTCTTTCGTTCAAAAAGAGACAGTTGTAGGCGAGATGGTAAACTGTGGATTGACGAATTGTGCTAAAATATATCAGAATTAATGAGCCCACAGGCTTTTATTGAACCCGACGATCCCACTGGTCTTGTAATTTTGAAGTGTAGATATATGTCACAGCTTGCCCAGTCTCATACCTATTCCTAGAGCTCATTTCGAAATGATTTTATGGGCATGCCGGGCTCCCGGCCTGGGAGGCAGCTCAAAGACGTATCGAGATGCAAGCATTCAGCCTTCAACACATAGTGTAGGTGTACAGTTTCCTTATCTCCGTAAACTCCACAAGAATTCAGTGTCCCTGTCTCTCACACAAGCGTATATGGGTCAGACAGTAGTATTGTACAAAAAAATGCGATGCCGCAGGTATTCGCAGGAAGGGAGGGTATCGGGGTGGTTTTGACACGCGTGTCGCCTGCAAGTCCATCGATGCGATATTTTCTAGAAACCCGGAGGGTTAACCCGCTGGCTAACTCTCGTCCATTTGGGCAATTCTATCAAGAAAGCAAACATTAGACTGAATCCAGACTGCTCAGAGAAAGTCAAGCGTCGCGACGCCCAAAAATGAACATCACTAACTGCCAGAGGACTCTACTCACTATGGATCCCCTTCCGATACGTCTTCTCCTTCTTGTCAAAAATTGTGTACTTGTCCTTCGGCAGCATCTCCTCCTCGCGCGGCATCTCCCTGTACCATCTCTCCACGGCCTTGGTGCTCTGTCCTTGTCGAGCGAGCGCTGCGCTGACAGTATCGACGACCCTGTCGACGGCGCGGAGACGCTTCCGTTGCCGGGCTTTCTGGGGTGGCGAGATCCGCCATGGTCGTTTCCTGTTAACAGTGTTTGTTAAATTGGGTTCTATTGCTTGGGGTGCGGTTTGCACAGGTGGTGTAGCGTGGTCAATCGAGCCGGTGTCAGCAAAGGTAGGATGGCATGGACATACCATAGCAGACCCGAGAATAATGACGAGGTTGGCTTAAACATCTTGCTCTATGAGGTGAAGCACAGAGAAGTATGCGACTCTAAGTGATGGGCTTCAATGAGAGTGATGAACCCCGGCGGACGGAAAATCCCGTCAAGTTGGAAGTTGAGTTGGTCCGTGCACAGGCCAACCTCCGCGGCGAAAGGAAAACCAGAAAGGCCAATGAAGTTCTTTACTGCTTTCACGCCGCTCATCCGGCCCCCAGGTTATAATTGCGTTCAACCCAGTTTCTGCTCCTTCCTTCATGCGTGGTTTTCAAGGTTCTATTTAGGCGGTTCACTGGTGCGACGTCCCGTCTGATGATTTTATCCTGCATGGAGATCCGATAGAATCTTGACATGACGCGATCTACGGATTCCGGTACTACGGGGGGGAGTCCCTCACTTTTCTGGAGGTCTCTTTCGTCGACTACGATACTTGGTGTTGCTGCGCTATGTCGTTCGTTTTTGTATGTGTGCAGTAGGCCGGAGACGCATGGGCTAGAGCAGTTTCTCGAGCTCCTTGACTCGAGGCAGGATCCGTCGCAAAGGAAGAGGGGTTTACTTACAGGTACCTATCCCGCCATATACTTTCGTTCGTCTTGCATGGACTGAGCGGCTCTGACGGTGTCTCCTCATGATAGTTTCAAACCATATTAGCGTGTACGTATGTACAATGCGCCTCGGCGACTGAGGCCACTTGAGCCCTGTATACCTCCGAACACTGACCGATCCGACAGCATGGATGATCCACTAATGTGGGGATTTCTGCCCCTTGGATATCACTTTGGCCTCGCATCATCAAACAGGAGATGGGGGCTCGCTAGTCATGATATCTGCTATCAGACTCGGTATGCTTGATGCTACTCTACCGACAACGCTGCAATCACGCCCGACTGACTGGGGAGATGGAAGACCGCTGGCTTTATTCTTCACAATGGGCCAACTCCTCCCTACACATAGATCTGCGCACTCCAAGTATGGCGGTATTGCGCAGCCTGCCATAACCCAGGCGATTCGACTTCTCTCAAAAGGACCTTTCCCGGCCGAACCCCACGTCGCCGAGCGCCAGAGCTGGAGCTTACAGAACGTCTGCGTGGATCCGTTTTCCGACCTACCCACGGCTTACACAACCAATGGTGAAGACTCCCATCTTGCGCCGTCTGCATATGCCTGCAACTCGTTCTCATGGGTTCATATCTTTCCGGAGGGGAAGATTCACCAAGCCCCTAACAAAACCATGCGATATTTCAAATGGGGTGTTGCCAGACTGATATTGGAAGCCAGCGAATGCCCGGATGTTGTTCCAATCTGGCTAGAGGGATTCGATCAGGTCATGCACGAAAGCCGCGAGTTCCCGCGGTTTCTTCCGCGACCTGGGAAGGAAGTGAGCGTCACCTTTGGAAAGAAAGTAGATAGTGAGGCAGTCTTTGGAGAGATGCGGAGCCGGTGGCAGAAGCTCAAGGCGAAGACTGAATTGGCTTCTCCCGAGTCTCGCGATCTCCCACTTGGTGCCTTGAGCAACGAGCTTCTGTATGGGAAGGAAGCCGTCGAATTGCGAAAGGAGGTCACGAAGAAGGTCAGGGACCTTGTATTAGAGGTCCGTCGTTCAAGAGGGCATTCAGATGAGGACCCCAAGGCCGGGCTGGTAGAAACATGGATGAAAGAGGGTGGAGCAGGTGAGGGGAAGATGAAAGATGAATCATGGGTTCGTGATGTTTAGGGGCTACATACCCACATATTATATTGTATATTAAGACGAGCGTGATAGAAATGACCATTTGTATAAATTTACTTCATGAAAGGGAACCCCGACCAAGTTTGGGATATATCCAGGCATGGATGATGACTCAATGAAGCGTTCCTTACTCCACCTCAGGATCTCCCTACCCCTCATCGGCGAGTCATCACTCTCCATAAATTTCTCCTCTTTCTTTTCTCTCCTAGTATTTCACACTCTCTAGCACCTATGCCCAAAAAACATCACAAAACCCCGTTCTCAAAGCCTGTCAGCACCCCCCATCATACGTTAGCGACCTCCCCGCGTCAGAATGATCGCGCTCGCTCCTCGGCAGAAGGAGAACAGCCCTCAGTCAACGACCTGATCAACCATCTCCGCCGCACACAGGTTTCCTCGTCACCAGACAGTAACCACAGCCCATCTCGTCATGTAGCCCCTCGATCCGTCCACCCGTCTATCCGGAACCTTCTCGAGCTCCCCGAGACTCCGCCCCCGCGGCCCCGTCCTGATGCTCGACGCATAGGGATTGTCGGAGGGCGAAGACTACGACGGACCCCTGGACCGCCGCCTCCCGCGAGCTGGCTTTCAGATGACACATCCGTGGAAGAGGCTGATGCCGCTGATTTGGATGCGCCTCAGACGGCAGAAGTCATTTATCGCCTGGACCGACTGCCTGGACGGGAGTTTCCGGCGAAATCGAGCTTCCTGCATGCTGTGTTGAAGGAGATGGCATCGCATTGGGCGTGGCATGTTGTTTATGATGGGCAGTTTCTGGGGATATTGCCTATGCATATCAAGATACTGTTACTCAGTTATATTGGGTACTATGGTAGGGAACAGCCGTTGAGAGGGCTGGTGCGCGGGCTCAAGCCGCTCTTCGAGGGTTCTGGTGGAGTGGAAGAAGATGGACACGATATGCCCACTGACAATGACTCGGAAATCACCCGCCTCGACCTCACGGGCGCAATAGGGCGCTGGATGACCCTTAAGGAGCTCTCAGCCGAACTTCTCCAATCTCGAAAACCTCATTCCTCGCCGCGCGACACAGCCGACTCCGTTCCTACATCATGGGAAGATGAATACGAGGAAGGCCCTGAACCCAGCATCTCGAAACCCGTTCAAACCCTCCGTTTCTCAAATCTACAATACCTCTCCCTGGCCCATCCCAACCCGGCCTCCGTAAACTGGAACTCCCTCATAACCCTCCTCTCCCGTCTCTCAACAATTACCCACCTCTCGCTCGCCCACTGGCCCGTCCCAACCATCACCCCGCGTGCTCTCAAAGCCTGCGCCAGTATCAGAAATCCAGCCCAGCGCTCCCTAACCTTCTCCTACGGCGGGACGGACACCTACTCGGCAATGGAAAACAACTGGGCCGAGTCCGCCGGTCTCCTACGCAAACTGTCCCGCGTAACATACTGCCTCAAATGGCTCGACCTCGAAGGCTGCGGCGACTGGATCCCCGCGCTAAACTGGGAGGGTGTTGGTCCGGATGGCGAGACATACCCGGCAGGCCCGGAATGGAATGGCTCGTGGAGAGATATCGAGTTCATCCGTCTTGGACCTGGTTGGCTCCCCAGTCTCGACGATGATGAGTTCCCCACGCCAGCGACGCCAGCGACGTCTCGATCCCTAGCGTTCTCAACGCACGCCCCAACAACCTCGAGCGTACAGGGCGTGACGGGCGAAGCCGCATCGACCGAGACCTGGGACGTCGAAGTCGAACGTCGGAGATACCGTCTTAAAAAGGTGGTGGAGCGATTTCGGGAGGAAATCCGGGCTGCGAGGGCGGTGCAACAGCGTGTGTTGCAGGTGCGGAAAGAAATGAAAGGGAAATGGGTTCGGTTTTCGTTTGGGTTGGAGGGGGTGGAGGAGGATTTGCTGGAGAGGTTGCTTGGAGAGGAGGGAAGGGGTATTTATCCGTAATCGTCCTTTCTCTCGGCCCCATAGCTATTTCAGATATGGTTGCTATATACTGTGAGTAGTACATATTCTGCAATGTATCGGTATATCGTAGTCTATATGGATTCTTGTTTCAGATCATGTAAAGGCGGCTTCTCAAAAGTGACATAAGATACAGTTGAAGTGCTCCAGAAGTGTCCGTTCGGACGATATATTTCTCTATATGCATAATAGTCGATATCATATACTGTGCAGCTAAACATTCCCGAGTCGAATCAATCAACGCCCTCATTTCCTCCCCCGATTAAACGTCTTCAGCGGATCGACCTTCCTCCCGCCAACATTCTTCCTCACCCCCTTGCCCTTATGCCGATTCTTATCCCTCGCCTTGCGGATGCGATTCTCACTCGCCTTCCGAAATCCCACATAGCCTATGTCCTCATTGCTGATTCCCTTTTTCCCTTTACTCGGCATCAGATATTCAGGGATATGCTTAAGATGCGGCTGGATCCGAGCCGCACGCAGCTCGCCATCGTGGCGGAGCTGCCGGAGCTCCTCCGGGTTCTCTTCAAAGTGACGTTTAAGCTTTTCGGACTTGACTAGTTCCTGGCGGATTTCGCGCGCACGGGCTTCCTGTATCGCGAGGCGGGTGACGGCCCGCAAGGCGTCAGACATACGGTACCGGAAAGCGTCGACCTGGGACATCTCAAAGTGGTAGGGTTTGACCTCGTGACCGAGCTTGGTTTGGCGTTTGACGATCTTGGCGAGGACGGCTTCGTCGTGTTTTGCGGTCGGGAAGGATGTGGGTTTGTGTTTGCCGAATTGGTCGGCGGGGACGACGAAGGAAAGGGCCATGCCTGTTTTGCCGCCGCGGCCGGTCCGGCCGATGCGGTGGGTGTAGGATTTGGAGGTGGTGGGGAGGTCGAAGTTGAGGACGCAGGCGACGTTTTGGAAGTCGATTCCACGGGAGATGCCGTAGTCTTTGCCCTTGGAGAGCTTGCGGCGCTTGCTGGAGACGTCGGCGAGTTCCTCCTCATCGCTGGAGAGGCGGCTTTGGTCTTCTTGTTCTTCTTCTGTGGATTCTTTGGATTTCTTCGAGGGCTTGGGTGTTCCCATGACTTCTTGCTCGTCGGCGGCGATGATGATGTCGTAGACGCCCTTGTTGAATCCCTCGACTACGTGAATTCGAGAATTGGCGGGTAGTTCGGAGTTAAGGACACAGCTCTTGATTCCGAATTGCTCAAGGAAGAGTTTTAAGCGGTAGCATCGGTCGATATCCCCGACGAATATGATCACTTTGCCTTTGATAAGCTGGAGTTTGAAGATAACGTATGTCAAGAGGAATTTCTCGTCTTCCGCGCATCTATTCCCACCGCTGTTAGCCTCTCGTTTTGCAGAGTAGCATCAAAAGGGCACTCACTTGACAACGAACTGGCTCACGCCAGCGCCTTGGTCATCCTTATCCTCCAACTTCAGCACCACCGGACTGCGACAGAACAAACCCTTCAGTGTATCCACCTCTGCAGTCAGAGTCGCACTCATGAGGAATGTCTGCACACCGCGCGGGATAGCCTTCGAGAGAGCATTGATATCATCCTCATATCCGTATGAAAGCACCAAGTCCGCTTCGTCAATCACCAAATGTGTAAGGTTTTCCAATGATAATGCGGATGTTCCAAGATTCGCAATAACACGAGCAGGTGTTGAGACAACGATATCGGGATAATCTGCGAGCATGGACCGTTGTACTTCATCCGAGACCTTCTGGGTCAAGTTCACTGAGCGGACATCCTTTCCACAGAAAGCAGCGAATGTAGTAATGACTTTCTGGACTTGCTCCGCGAGCTCTCGGGTGGGGACGAGGATAAGGCCGCTGGTCGCTTTTAAGGAGGGATCGGTCTGTGGGACACATTATTAGGACTCATCAGCCAAATTGATGCTTGCACATGCTAGAAAGGTTCACGAACGGCCTTTTTCTGAAGAATAGTTTGCAGAATGGGAAGGACATATGCCGCTGTCTTCCCGGAGCCGGTCTTTGCGCGAGCTTCTCGAGTCAGTAACAGACAACTATATCCGGTAATATCCCTAAATACCTAGAACATCCTTTCCCTCGAGCGCAAGAGGGATAGCTTTTGCCTGAACCGGGGTGGGCTTGCTAAACTTCTCTTTAACCAAGGCTTGGCGGAGTCGGGGATCGAGATTGAGGCTTTCGAAATCTTCCGTCTTATCGACTTCCTGGGGCTCAGCACCCTCCGCTACCTCGGGTGAAGGTACGTCGTTTGCATCTAGCTTGCGTTTCATTTTTGGGTCTGTGGAACTGAATGAAAGGAAAGAACGTCTTCGAGGTCAAACTACATTCAACAAAACTCTCAGTTTTGGTCCAGAAAATCTGCAAGGCGGTAAGGCTTTCCCGCGGCAGTATATTTAGTGTCTCCACCACTTGACGGGGCTTCCCGATTAGGCTTAGTTCCGCAAGTAAACCAACTCCCGAGTCTAATGGTCTGAAGCATTCTGTTTCAATTCATCATGGATAAGACGAAGACATGCAGAAGACGAAGACTAAAACTGGTAAATATCATTAAACCTTGCGTTTATAAAGAAACCGTATCGCTTAACCTCAGGCATTGCACTATATCAAGCGGCGGTGACGTTGTAGGCGCTTATCCTCGGTCGAATATATAGTAACCAAACGTATCTCGTAGTAAAAGACGTTGCAACATGAATCAATTTCGTAGACCAAATCTTCGGTTTTCATAGTTGTAGAATGGGTAATTTTCAGGTCAACGAAGATCACTCAGCTGAGAGTTCTTCCCTGGCGTACCAGAGAAATCTGGTCATTGACGCGCTCGAGATCTTCCCAATAGGAAGAACCTTGACGTTATGCTCGACAGTATATATTTTGGCGAAGCTCAACCTTGACATAGGATCAAGCCTTTCATCGTACCTTTCCGGCGCTACTTCTAAAGGCTCCTTGACCATTCGCGGCTCGCGCCGACCATATATTGGCTCCGTGCCCCTCAAATATACGGCCGCATGTTTGGATGCATCCACGCCTTGTTTTGCAACACCACGGCCACTGTAGGTGCCAATCGAGCTACAGGTGGTTAGTCGAATACCATGCACATAAAGAGGGTATCATATTGCGCCACTCACAAGCACCAGGAGCACTGGTTCACTACTCTGTATACCACCATACGCCGGATAGTACTGTAAATGGGCTCTCCATATTTGCCTTGGAACACAGGGCCGGAGCTTATGTGTGTCCCAGACAAGCCGCGCCCGTCATTTTCGTGCCACAAAATAGAAAAGACCTATAGATGTTAGTGCAGGGTCTGGAAGCTGATGATGCACAGGCATGTCATTGAACAGAAGAATGACCATGAACAAAAAGAAGAAGGTCGTGTCTTGATACGCAAATGCAAGAGCCTGTCGAGACTCTCCTAGCTGTCGACAGCCTGGGGAATCTTAGTAGCCCCTTCCAGGCGCTGGGGATGCTCCAACAAATGCAGCCACGAAGAATATACGTACCTTTCCGCGACAGAAATATCCAGGACTTTGGACCTTATATCCTTGTAGAGTCAATCAGAGTTCGGAAGGGGGATATTAGCAGATAAACTCACGATGATCCAGGACACTTTGGGAAGGGATAGAAGGAGGATGCTATAGATCGTTTAATAAATGCGGGAGAAAGCATAGGGGGATTTGGCGTACTCCAGGCCATAGCTGAATATGACCACTCATGTTATCTCCTGGGTGGGTACTTTGTGTCGTATGCCGTTCGTGACGCCGGGAAGCTGCAGACTGGTAATCCTGAAGATGCCTGGAGCCTGGCGCGGTGTTCTCACCATAGGCTCTATTCCCATCGTAGGTCCTGGGTAGGTATTGGGAACTCCGTTCGGATCCGTAATCATGCCGAGATTCATATTCCTGTGTTCGACCCTCAATATATTCTTCTAAGTCCGCATGATGATCAGACCCCGGTCCCCGATGATAACGGTAAGAACTTCCTCTGCTGCTGTGAGTAGCCACAAGTCGGTATGCGTACTACGCTTGCTCGGGCATCTCAGTTGACTTACGCACTCGGAAAATAGCCAGGAGATGGGCTCTGATAGACGAGATATGTCGAATTTCTGGGTATATCTCTATGTCCAGATCGTTAGATTCGGCAGTAATAAAGGGCTCGTAGCCAACAGACCTCCCATCGGGCTCTGGTGCATACTCTAAGGGATAGCCTGTGTTGTGAGTAGGTATTCGCCGGCGGTTGCCTGTAAGATGTAAGTATCTTCGTGCATGGGAAACAAGGCTGCTCTTACTATGGACGTAAGAACGGGTGTTTTCCTCATCCATACAATCCACATTATTCGGGTCGGAATACTCATCCATGACTGGAATATAACCTGCGTCTAGGATCAAGCTGGAAGAGGCGAGCAGAAGCTGTCCTCCTGTGTCTCTCCCGATGCGATGTCAAACACATGATTTATAGGTTTCACTCCAGCGAGCCTGGAGGCGACGGTACGGATTGCCAGAAAGAGGAGCGATGAGGCTCTTTCTCGACACCATCAACCCCCTCTCTCTCAAGCCAAGTGACTGCATATTCTGAGTTGTTCAACACATGACGCGAGAAGTCACTTCTTATCCCTGCAACAGCAGCTCGCAATCGGTTGGACAGATTAGATTGTGGAGGGAGGGCTGAGGATGCTATCGGCCCGCTGCAACTGGGATCTCAGGCGCTAGGGGCGGCACGATCCAACCAGACGGAGTCGACAACCTCCTCCAGCCTCCTCTATTTCCTCCTCGTTCAGCCTTCTCGGATTCCACGGATAGACGGACAAATCATTCCCTTCCTTGTTGCGCATTCGCTGCAACTCGCTGTCATCCTCGATATTTGCGCGTTGGAAGGGTGCGCTTGGCCTCGGTTACTCCTGCTTGCGTTGTAATATGAGAATCTGAGACGGGGACGGCAAAGAATCCTTGCTTCCACCTCGCTTCCTCGGGGGTGATTTCTCATTTAACACATGAATGGCCGTTCCTCCGCCTGTAGCATGTTTTGGAATAATTGCGAGGCTGCCAAACGGCGTGCTGCATTCCTGTCATTGAATGTTACACAAGTCAAGTCTTGGAAGTTGTGCATGACATGGCTGATTATTCGACAATATTGGATATTGCCTGGACAAAGTTGGGTTTCAACTTCACGCTCGCTCTCACTTCAGGCTCCTTAATACACATCGAAGGATTTCTACCTGGTCGGCTCCCGAAAGCCCTGAGCCAATGACACAGTGCCCTTCTCCAACCGATGCATCTTGAAAATTCAGGAGCTTCACCGATCTTTTTGAATATAAGGCCAGCTGTGCAAAGATCGATCAGACTCTGAGCCACCTTCTGAACCATCCCAATCCTAGTCCACGTGGGTCTCGGCCAGTTTCGGTGGGAGTTTATCACCCCACGGTGATGGCTCATGGGGCCAGTGGGGGAGTGAACCATGCCGGAAATCATAGAAGCTCTCGGGAAGCTCCTAAGTCTGCGCGCCCGGGGAACCAGGCCTCGCTGGAGTTGGGTGAGACAGCTATCCGAACCTATTTCCCCAGCATTTCAAGCTTTGTGCATCGCTAACAATGCACACCATTGCGACGCAGTATCGTAAAAATAAAACCGAAGCACCAGCTAATGCAGAGTTGTCGATCGAGCCGAGCTCGTCATCTGCTACCAATGTACAAAATCATTGCGAAACAGAAAACTGGCAATTAGTTCTGCGCAATGCCGAGGGGAGTTATACACAAGCTAAGGATGGCCGACAGGACTCTTTTCCTGTTCAGGAACTCCATGGAGCGACAGAACATACTCCACTGGACAAGGCAGCTAGTCAAAGTCGAGACGCTGGCATCATAAGACATTCTACATCCATCAAAGAAAAGGACCAAGGATTCCGGAGTATCAGAGAAACTGAGCTTTTGTCACTCTATGACAAATTCAAGGACGTCTTAGCAAAAAGAGTGCAAGTTCGACAGTCGCGTATGGCTCTAAGGTTCAAACGAGAGGATGAACTCGAGCTGAGGGCTAAGTTTATGAAGCATCTTAACACTTTCTTTGCCAATCTGGACCATCCTGCTGCAGAGTCCATCATGAAAGAGTACGAGCTTCTCCAGGCAGCCACAGAGGAGTACTTGAGGATGGAGAATAGTTACCGCCAAGAGGAGGACCAACTCGAGGAACAAGAGTATATTCTTTCCCTGTCCATGGACCCTCTGGCAAATGCACCAGGAATCGCACCCGTGCCATATGTTCCGACGCCTCCTGAATTGTGGGATCAGTACCTGGGTCAAGAACCCAGCAGGGCGATTCCCTCTTGCGTCATGAGTTATTTGTCTCGTATAGGCGATGAACGTATGCTTCAAGAACGCCTCTCCGAACTGGAATCTGAATGGTTCATTACCATCGAGAGGCGGGACCAGAGACGGAACCTCCACATACCCCTGGATGAAGACTCGGAGGAGTTCCTGCGGACATTTGACGAAGAAAGAGGCAGCATCTGGAAAGAACTGAATAATGCCCAGTTGGACGTGAATACGCTCCGTGGTATATGTATTGACTTCGGCTACAGCAACTTTGACTACGAGGATCTTTCCTCCCTTAACATGCACCAGTTCGTTGAGGAGGATACTTGGGAACCGGAAAGGGACCTATTGAAACTACCACCCCAACACGAGTTTCACTTTTCACCAGAAACCCACGAACCAGGCCCAGGTGACGGTACCGTCCATGACCTAGACCGCGATACACCCAGGAAGCTACCGATGCGGCACTTTGAATACCTCCAACGCCTAGAACAAACTAATTCAATCAGTTCGCCCGAGTATATCAACACCTGGATGCTACACCAGCTTCGAATCTCGTCAATGGGCATTTGGCAGCTTCAACGCTTTATCGTCTGGCAACCTCTACGCGAGCAGGGCTGGCAAGATCATGATATCTCACAGCATGTACTAGATGGATGGTACGCTGATGAGACGGCGCTGGCGCACTCATCGCCTTCTTCCTATCTGAACCACAACACCGTGATTTTCAATGGCGACAGACTGGGACCGTTCGTAAGGAGCTCGTCGATGCCTTCGACGCCCCGATCCTCAGCCGTGAAACTCCGCCAACGACGACACTCTCGAGCTTGACTCGATAGCCTGCAACGTCATTTTCTTTCTCTTTCTCTTTCTCTTTTT